>RCFS01000080.1:0-49886 GCA_004296355.1 Lepiota venenata
GTATATGTCCTCTAGAGTACAACCTTTCCCACTGTACACATGGGAAAGGTTGCACCCTAGCACGACGCCCGCGGTGCCCGAAGAGAAGATGGTGGTTAAGAAGAAAGAGGTGCGAGCGCCCGGTCTCAAGTTATATAAGCCATGGGAGTCATGTGATACTCATGTGACTTACACGGTCACATGAGTATCACATGCCATTATGCGGCAGGCTAAGTAGCGCTACGTATACAAACGGTCACTGTACAGATGCACAAGGGCATTGTGTCACCGTACAAATGACCGTACAAGTAACCGTACAAGTGACCGTACAATGCCCCTGTACGGTCATATGTACGGTCGCCGTACAGGTCACCGTACAAGGGCATGTGACCGTACAAGGGCTCTGCACGGTCACGTGCACCTGTATGGTCACCGTACAAGGGCATGTGACCGTACAGAGGCACAAGTGACCCTACAAGGCCCACGTTACAAGAGCATGTGACCGTACAAAGCCCTTGTACGGTCACTTGTACGGTCACCGTACAAGTAACCGTACAATGCCCCTGTACGGTCGTATGTACGGTTGCTACAAAGCCCTTGTACGGTCATTTGTACGGTCACCGTACAAGGGCATGTGACCGTACAAGGGCTCTGCACGGTCACGTGCACCTGTATGGTCACCGTACAAGGGCATGTGACCGTACAGAGGCACAAGTGACCCTACAAGGCCCACGTTACAAGAGCATGTGACCGTACAAGTAACCGTACAATGCCCCTGTACGGTCGTATGTACGGTTGCTACAAAGCCCTTGTACGGTCATTTGTACGGTCACCGTACAGATCACCGTACAAGGGCATGCGACCGTACAAGGGCTCTGCACGGTCACGTGCACCTGTATGGTCACCGTACAAGGGCATGCGACCGTACAGAGGCACAAGTGACCCTACAAGGCCCACATTACAAGAGCATGTGACCGTACAAAGCCCTTGTACGGTCATTTGTACGGTCACCGTACAAGTAACCGTACAAGTGACCATATAATGCCCCTGTACGGTCACCGTACAAGGTCATTGTACGGTCAACGTACAACCATACAACCGTACAAAACAGCCGTACGGTCTCACAACAAGTTATTTTTTATATTATTTGCCCTTGCTTGTATCTCTGATTTCTATTTTTGGCCTGATTGATTGATTGATCGATCAATTGGCCCATTGATCTTGATTGTATCCCTCCTTCCCCCCAAACCACCATGAAGGATTACTACGTCGTCTGCCCCCACTCCTGCCCACACAAAAACCGAGAGATCATTTTTTGGAACAGGGGTAGCGCCTTTCGTGACCATTTAAAGTCTGCCCACCCCGACTGCAACGACAACTGCTATTACAAACGCCATAAAATGTCGATCCACTCCTCCCCTCAGCCGCCTCAAGATCACCATTGGAGAGACCACGCCGACTCCGTCTGGGTGCGAGCAAAAAAAGATGATACGCGGCAAAGGTACATTCCGGGTAGATTTCTCACGCAGCACGAAAACATCAAAGAATATCGCCTCCTCATGAAGAAATTGGGGAGGGAGTCCTCCGTCGCATCGTATGTCCTTTCTCCCAATGAATAGATACATTTTTTACTCCTTACTAAAAGGTTGCCGCCCTCAACGGAAGACGGGGTAGAGGTAGAGGCAGAAGACGAAGACGAAGATGACGAAGACGATTTCGAGTCCTATCTATCATCAACCCTCTATTCCAGTCTTCCGAGGCTCCAAAACACTCCAACCTTCCAATCTTCCATGACAATTTGCCTGGTGGAAGATTCAATTAAGTGTACTTGTGCTAAAGACGCAGAGGAGAAGGATTCTTGGATGCTCCCTTGCACTGATATTCCCAAGGACTGGTGCAAAATATTTCACAACCATTTTCCCCGCCTCGTTTTCCCCGCCACTTCCTCCCGCGGCGCTCTATACTGGGAGTGGGTACGTACCTCACATTCTCATTCAAGTCGTATCCTGAGCTGACCCGTGAATAGTGTCTTATTGCTTATTTTTTTGCCGTCGGTACCTATCCCTCGACCTTGGAGCTAATTACCTCCAAGCATTTTAAGAGCGCTATAATGTCCCGAAAGGGCAAACATTGGGACATGTTGAAGAACGTGGATTTGGTCGTAGGGGGGATTTCCCTGGAGGCGGACTTTGCGTAAGTCCGTAGCCCTTATACACTTTTCTTGCATTAACAACTACTCAGGAATCCTGAGGGGAAGGAGTACCTCAAGCAGAACGAGATAGAGCCATACCTCATGGGCCTCCAGGAATTAGCCCAGCACACCCTGGTCTTTTCCTCCCCCGGCCAAATGATACTGCGCGGCACAAAGTCCACTGTGACCCGACATCTCTGCAGAAGCGCCAAGGAGGTCACGAGAAGTCAATTCCCTAAGTTCTGGCGTATCCCCGTTCCACTTCCTGATGATTTTTCCTTGAGGAGGCCAGGGCTAGTTGTCAAGAGGTCGTTCAGTGATTCTGCAAACCATGTCTTGTACGGAGATGAGGAGGGCATTGAGAAACGGTTCTCGCAGGAGGAGGCACGACGCGTCAAATTCTATGAACATGACGTGTTCTACCATTACCATGTTAACCCTCACTGGTTTGGCATGGTTTTTGTAGAGGAAATGCAGAAGGTGGGCGAAATCCGAACCTACTTCATCGGAGGCTTCCTCGCGTACGTCATGTCCACCAAGCCTCTCCCCGACGGAACCCTGGATTTGAAGGAGGTACTCCAGGTCTCGCCCCTGCATAAATTGTGAGTTTCTTTTACCCTTGCAATTGATAGTATTTATTTATTATTTTTTACCAAGGCCCGCCTCTGCTTTGACGAACCCGGGTCTTCCCACATTCATGGCCAGGGAAGGAACGGCTGCATTCCGAAGGTTTGCCGAGGAGACATACAACGCCCTCGTGAGGTTTGAAGAGGAAGAACCCGCCGCGCCACTATCAGAGCTCCGGGTTTTTTGCCGGATTGACATCACCGTTTTACACATCGAACGCACTGACAAGTATGATTTTTTGTCAACGAGATTGCGACTACGCCCAAGTCGAATCTTTTTTTTGGATATGTCAGCCAGGCGGCGCAGTTTGCTCAGGACTATGCGTTGGTCCTTCGTGCGTGGGTCGCTCTTCACCGGCTGCGGGGGAATTGCACTGAGTCTCCATGAGGCTCCTCATTTTTTTGGATTTTTTATATTTTTGCATGTAACGTATGAAAAATATCTACATTGGTAGTAGATATTTATGGACTGTTTTTCTTGGAGGTGAGGTGATACGCAAGTCAGTATGGTGACCAATCAAGTTGGTAGAGGTGATGTACAGATCAGTACGGTGACCGTACAAGTCAGTATGTTGACCGTACAGGTCAGTACGTTGACCGTACAGTTTAGTACGGTGACCGTACAGGTTAGTACGGTGACCGTACAGGTTAGTACGTTGACCGTACAGGTCAGTACGGTCACCGTACAGTTTAGTACGTTGACCGTACAGGTTAGTACGTTGACCGTACAAGTCAGTACGTTGACCGTACAGGTCAGTACGGTGACCGTACAGTTTAGTACGGTGACCGTACAGGTCAGTACGTTGACCGTACAGTTTAGTACGGTGACCGTACAGGTTAGTACGGTGACCGTACAGTTTAGTACGGTCACCGTACAGGTTAGTACGGTGACCGTACAGGTTAGTACGTTGACCGTACAGTTTAGTACGGTGACCGTACAGCTTAGTACGGTGACCGTACAGTTTAGTACGGTCACCGTACTAACCTGTACGGTGACCGTACAGGTTAGTACGTTGACCGTACAGGTCAGTACGGTGACCGTACAGCTTAGTACGTTGACCGTACAGGTCAGTACGGTGACCGTACAGGTCAGTACGGTGACCGTACAGGTCAGTACGGTGACCGTACAGGTTAGTACGTTGACCGTACAGGTCAGTACAGTGACCGTACAGGTCAGTACGGTGACCGTACAGTTTAGTACGTTGACCGTACAGGTCAGTACGGTGACCGTACAGCTTAGTACGTTGACCGTACAGGTCAGTACGGTGACCGTACAGGTCAGTATGTTGACCGTACAGGTTAGTACGGTCGCCGTACAGGTTAGTATGTTGACCGTACAGGTTAGTACGTTGACCGTACAGGTCAGTACGGTGACCGTACAGGTTAGTACGTTGACCGTACAGGTCAGTACAGTGACCGTACAGGTCAGTACGGTGACCGTACAGTTTAGTACGTTGACCGTACAGGTCAGTACGGTGACCGTACAGCTTAGTACGTTGACCGTACAGGTCAGTACGGTGACCGTACAGGTCAGTATGTTGACCGTACAGGTTAGTACGGTCGCCGTACAGGTTAGTATGTTGACCGTACAGGTTAGTACGTTGACCGTACAGGTCAGTACGGTGACCGTACAGCTTAGTACGTTGACCGTACAGGTCAGGAGAGTCAATTTACAGGTCTGTACAGTGACCATACAGATCAGTAGACTCAATATAAAATATACAGGTTGGTACAGTGACTGTACGGGTCTGTACAGCAGTGATGTACAGTTATCTCAATTAAAGGAACGAGTGTTGGTTTGTTGAGATCAGTCAATATTATGTAAGCCCTCCCACTCCCGGCCAACTTTGCAAGTCACTTTTCTCCCAAACGGGTCCGCCAATCTCTTAGATATTTTGGGGAATGAATGAGTGCTATGATAGCTTTCAAATGGCTGGATAAGATTTGGAAAAATTTGGTACAAAATTATAGAATTAATTGTATAAACCCGTGTATAATGATAAGATGAGGGAGTGATTCCAGGGCGTTTTTATCTCGGAGATACTTGTAGCGTTCTAAGGCATGGGCGCATAAATACACTGGTGATACTGTCAATACAGGGTCTGAAAGGCTTACGTAGAATAGGCGGGAGTGGGCGTCCCGAGAGGCTTAATTCGATGGTCTGGTTCAGGAAGGATATGGTGGCAATCGCAAGGGCTGTCTTTCCGAGACCAACCTCGTCGCAAATGAGCATCCCAGAGCAATGATCAGAATTTGATTTCTCGGCGAATACGTTACGGACAATGGAGTGGATGCCGGCGAGTTGGTGCCAGTGAAGCGATGCTAACGAGAGATCTGGAGAGGCCTTGTTAGAAAAAACCTTGGGATGATCCCAGGCAGTGAGGCCAGCCTTGTGCCGCTGAGTCTGGAAATTGTACGGCAGTTGTTGTACCGCAAATCCCAGACTGAGCGCTAGGGCATCTGGGTCCATCTTCCACTCTACTGCCATCCCAAGATCACCTGTTTCGGTGTCTCTTAGTGTAATAGAAGGGGGCTCGTTAATAATAGGTTGGTCGTCATCGTATTCATACTGAGCGGAGAAATATTCTTGATATATCCCATTAAGCTCTGCCAGGTCGGCCGCTGCGGCAGCGACATGGTGAAGGTTTCGACTTGCTTTGAACAAGCCTGAGCGTGCGACGTTAGAAGGGGGCCACGGAATGAACAGGGCACCTCGTACACTTTCGGGCTGGCAGATTGTCCTTTTGCGTCTGTCCGCGCAAGCCTTCCATCAGTCGATCTAACTCGGCCAGCATGTCTTGCGCCTTTGAAACATTATCTGGCGTCCCATATATTTCGGCGATGTCCTTCCATTTGGCGACCGAGCGAATTGTTGTAATGACGTCCCTCTTGGTAACAGACTCGCTGCTGAGGCCTAAGAAGAGAAAGGTTAGATGGCGGGCTTGGATTCAGGAAAATGTACATACTTTTAAACGCATCAAGCGCCGCTTGCTCTAATGCTGGGAATCGTGTCTTGTCTTTGTTAACTTGGACGCGAATTCTTGCCCACGAGCGCTGAATGAAGATGGCTAGACATTTCCGTAGGTTATAGGGAAAGATTTCGGCACCCTTAAATGCCTCGATGCCAAACAACGAAACTGCAATCGTATCGAGAGCAATCGGCATGTAAGCACTTGCATCTGGCCACGAATCCAAGGACCCTTCCTGTTCCATAATTGTAATAGGGTGGACACCGTGCTTGCGCAGACCCTGTACAACCTTACTGTGAACGTCCCATTTGCTCCAATATTTTGACATAAAGTTAGCCCAAACAACTCGACCAGGTAGTGGGGAATCGCGCGCAAACTTGATTCTCTCGTCTTCGGTGGCTTTCTGTTCACACTGACGAAAGAACGACTGAACATCGTTCGCATCACGCCTTGTCCAGCCGGCGGGAAGATCTCGATCATTCTCTGGGAAGAGCCCATGTCGAATGCCAGTCATATCTTGCCATGTCGGCCAGTCCCAAGGGTGCTGTCCGAGATGAAATAGCTTGATGAGAGCATACGAGCAAGTGAGACTAGGCATAGATGGAGCTGAGGACGATCTCATAAGTTTATCAAACTTTGGGAATATCAAACGTGCTTACCGATTTAGATGTACAAAAGCGGGTACTTTGTAGAACGAGATAAAGTGAATAAGTAACCGGGGGCGATTCGTGTCTTATATGAACAAAGCTAATACCAGTACCCAAGTAGGGAATATATTAAACCACAACATGGCATAGAATAGAAACATGTATAAAGCCACTGGAGACCATAGCACATCCGCACAGGAATGAGAATTTGCAATACGTTTGCGCGCGGGAGATGCAATGAGTGGGAGGATCTTCGATTGGAATTCAAGAAATGTCAGAAGCGCCGTGGACTCCGAATATGGAAATTTCATATCTGAGAATTTGCAATACGTTTGCGCGCGGGAGATGCAATGAGCGGGAGGATCTTCAATTGGAATTCAAGAAATGTCAGAAGTGCCGTGGACGCCGAATATGGAAATTTCATAAATGATTGAATGTGACAGGAAGGAGTGTTCTGGATGCTGGATTGATAGTCGACACATCTGACTGGATATCCTATCCGCGGCCAAAGTGGAAAGCGTCATACCCGCACATAGCATCTTGGACGACCTCCTCAATCTGAGCAGCGGATCAAAGAACTTGCGGTCTTCTTATGCTTGATCCTTCCGTTACCAACGGAGCACTGGGTTACAGTTATAAATCTCTTTGTGCAATACCAGATGTTCCTCACTTCGAGAATCAGTGTTCCGGCTGATACTTTGAGTTTGTTGGGAAGAAAACTTACACTCACTCGGCCCTTCTTGTGCCGGCGGAGCAGAGTAATTTTCCCCTTGCTGCTGCATGTTTTTGTCATGATAGGAAACATGTCTTGAACGGCAAGCCTGGGCGAAATCGAGAGCGGTTACAATATATGATTGTAATATTTCATCTACGATATAGCAAGGGCTGATATGGGTGCTGAAGTGGTAATTAATGAACGCCAAGTGGACACTCCATAAATTGCCAAAATGGGAGATGTCATACTCACACGTGGCGTCTTGGACGACCTTCGATCAGCGGAGTAGAGGTTCAGAGTTTCTTATACTTAATCCTGTCCTTACCGACGGAGTTATGAGACAGAGCGCTCAATCTTCGCGTGGGATATTGGGCATTCCTCACATGGTGAAGTGACGTCTTGGACGACATTTTGAGTGCGGAATGAAGAGTACTTACACTCAATTAGTCCTTCTTATGCAGACAGAGTCTCTCGTGCTACACCATTTTTTACTTACAATACCGGGCCTGGAGCAGAATGGAGGGCACTTGAAATATACGACTGTAATGCTGGCTTTGCAATAGCAAGGGGAATAGTGAATGCCGAGTTAGCGTTTGACGAACACCAAGTGGAGATCCTACGCACCACCAAAACAAAAGATACCATGTGTGAATATGGCGTCTTGGACGACCTCTGAGCGGCGAATCAAAGTGCTGGGACTGGTGACACCTGATCTTTGGAGTGGTTAATCACAATTAAATGGGGCACTGTAGAGGACATTTTAAAAGTAAAATGAAGAGCGCCTACGATTCGTGACAATGAGACTCTCTTATGCCAATGGGGTTGATACATCTTGCGCCGCGCCGGATGTTTTGACAATGAAAAGGAGATAACCCTTGTGATTCATTGACTGTACTACACAACAACAGTTGGGAATTAAGCATCAGGGATTGATCAACTCCTCATCAGCCCTATAGAGCGGCTGAGCCCTCACAATGTCCACTTCATCTGTATAAAAACCCTCCTGGTCGACCTGAGCTTTATATAAGAGCACCTTGACACAGATCATCTCGCTGTACACCTGAAAATATCAGTGTAAAGACAGGACTGGTGTGGAAATGAAACTTACTCGGAGTCTAATTTTTGCCGAATCCAGCCCTAAGTCCGCAAATATACCGCAATCATCGACCCCGAGCATTCCTTCGAAGGTACTAACCATTGCTTCACGCAACCTAGTACGCCAGGCATGACCTTCGTTGTTATGATCTCGTGGCATATTGATGCGTAGCTCAGCACGCCTGTGTTGCCTCTGAATATATGAGTGAGAAACGGCAGAGTCCTTATAATATGAACAATTTACGGTGAGCGAATACATCACCTTGTGTACATCGGCAAAGTCGTCATTATTATTCACCATGTATTCCAGGCATGTCACAATCACCCGGCGCAGTCTGCTGTCGAGAGTTATGGGGTCGGTGTAGATTATACGAGGCATTGTTGCGATTATCATCGCAGACGCACATAAAGTGTTTATATATTCTAGCGGGACTGAAGCGTCCACCCGCTTGGATCTATATTCATAATGAAAAGGATAGTATTTCGGAAGAATAAAGAGCCTCGTGCAAAATTAAACTTTTGCATTACATGAGAAGATTGAATACCGCACCCTCATTCTCTCACCGTCGGCAAAACTAAGTTGAAATGGCCCTAATATTTCTTTGGACAGCAGCATATCAGACATTGTTTTAAAGAGACTTCTGTGCCCTCATTCAACAGACGTGTTTATCAGAGTCGTTCTTTGGGCCCTCCTGACAAGGCAACGTCTCCAACGCCCCTCGCATGGCTAGTCACCATCCCGAATCAAGTGACACTAACTCTTTGAGGTAATGATCGGAGAGGTGACATCTTGTACGGCATTCTGGGAGTGGAACAAAGAGCACTTGGAACTCTAGAGAATTTCAGTGCTTCCATCAGCAGAGACCCGGGCACAAATCGGATCACGCCAAGGTTAGACTATTTTCAACCCTTCCATGTTTAATATAGCTTTTGCTCCGCTGGTATGAGCTTTATGAGAGCACGCATGCCAAGTGCGATTAGCATTAATATGAAATCTCTGTGGTCTCAGTTGAAGGGTTTCTATAGTACTGGGGCTGAATTGAGAATCTGGTAAAGTATCCGCCTCATGGCAATCCAAATAATGTGAAGAAAATAGAAGACTTCTGAGAAACGATACAGCATTACTAACATAGGCATTAGAGGTGGGCACGAGGTCACAAATTTCGAACCTCTCACCTATTGCAGGGGTTTATTTTACACATCAGATGTGCGAATCCCCTCGAAATCTTAACTTTATCAATAGACACAAGATCCAAGCAATCGGATACTTCATGTTTCTCAGAGGGCGCTCCAATTTTGGTACTTTCAGCACCACCACAGCCCGCCTCCCACGTGAGAGTGGGACTATAATCTAAACAGGGTACCCCATGCTTGAGGGTCTTCGATCTACTGCTTAGAGGCTGAAGGTATTGTGAATAAAATAATTTCATGAAGGTTCACCTCGCGTCGGCTAAAGAGTCTCCTTGTATTATATCGAGCACAGCATACAAAGATAGGGGGGTAGATGGCATCAATCCTCTTCCGATTCCGATAGTTCTCTACTCATCACCTCCCTAATCCTCACTATGTCAAATTCGTCATTATAGGCGTTCTCGTGGTCAAAGTTGCTTCTGTACAATACAACGTTTATAACAATCCTGATCCCGGAGAGCACCTGAAAATGTTAATTAAAATGCGGGGTCAGCGTGACATAAAACCTACTCGGACCCGAATTCTTGCTGTATCTAGCGCTAAGTCATGAAAAACACAAGTATTTTCACGGTCTCTGAGTATTTCTTCGAAGCCATCGATAACTGCTCGGCGCAGTGCAGCGCGCCAAATGGGACCCCGAACAATATCTGATTGCATTCCCATGCGTATTTTGATCTTCGTGCACGTGTTCTGCGTCTGTCAATATCAATCAGCTTAAGATGGGGTTGAAATGACACAAAAACGTACTTTGAACGTCGTCCTTGCATCGACTACGTCAGCAAAAACATTGGCTTCATTGTGAGCAATCATATCGCCGACGCCGTGGCGAACCAATTGGCGCATCCAAGGTAACAAGATTGAAAGATTAGGGGGATAGGTTGACATTGTAGCAAGGATTACTACCAACCCACGCCCAGTATATATATCTATCTCGGGTTCTGAAGTCTTCCATAAAAACAAGCTTTGTGTGAAATTAAACTCATGCATTATATCAGAAGAGCTGCACATTTGTTTTTACATCATTGATGCCCTACTACATCTTTGGACGGTAGCATATGTGCGCAGACATTGTTCCAGAAAGAGACTCCTGTGCCCTATGCTTGGCAGATGAATTGTCGCCCCCCGGGCCTCCTGACACCACAACGTTTGCAATACTCTTTGTGTGGCTGGACAGTCACTGTACTGGGTCAGGTGATGATAAACTGGCAAGGTGACGACTGGAAAGGTGGAGATGCCGGACCCCAGTATCTTGGACGACATTCTGGGAAGGTTGGATAGGCTATACTCAGACCTTCTATATTCGGTTTGCCTTTGCTTCGCTAAGGTAAAAGCTTTGTGAGAGAAGGGTGCCACATCTGATCAGCATCGGTTTTGAATCCCCGGAGCTTCGGCACTTTGTGCTCTTGTACAGTCGCCTCTCTCTTAACCCATACCTCTCTAAACCCATACTCTCTGATACCCCATAGCATTTTGCTGCTCCCAAGTTGGTTTGCAGGGAATTTGGCACCAGAACCCATAGCGCTCCCATACCCCATAACCCATAGCTCGTTGACGAGAACATCCCATAGCGCCCATGACCATATATATTATTTTGGAGCTTGACATTTGAGCATTTACATGACCGTTGAGTTTAGAAGTTGAAACCCTGAGTTTACCTGAATTTTTACATGCATTCTCTACGTTCATATGTCTACAAATATACTTCGGATCCTTGAAAAAGGGCTTGTCAAACTCGAGAACCAAACACGTGCACGGAAGATTGCTCTCCAAAAAAAGCTTATTCAAGGCCAGAATATTGCCGAGGAAGATTCCGAATGGCTCGACAACGAGGCGAACTTTGTCGATGAAGCAGGTATAATTACCTTCTTCAAGGAACATCCTACGACAAATCCGGATGAGCTTGATGAACAGAGGATGTCTGTGGTGATCAGACTCAGGGAGGCAACTGGAGACAGATATAAGTACCTCGTTATCTCGATAGCAATAGTCTTATTTTTAATTGATTTTTTAATTCTTTTTTTCGATCTCTCTCTAAGCCCATACTTTGTAATAACCCATAGCCCAGACCCCGCACGAATCGTAATGGGTCAAGAGAGAGATAACTGTAGCTGGGTTGAGAGTTTAGTAAAGTGATTACCTCATATCGGGCACAATATCACGACTGCAACGGTAACCACCCCTCTGGCTATTATAACGTAGATACCTCTAGATAAACTCACACTGCGGAAGGGAGCACAAGTGGGCTCAGTGAGCCTCGGTGATTACGCTCCAGATAAAACATCCCTTGAATATGACCTTGATGGCCGTCCCGTTGCCGGAGCCCGCGCGACTAAAGCACCGAAATGTATTTAGGGGATCCGCACACATTGTGCAAAGGTGTTTGAATTTCTATATTGGCTCAACCGACATCGAGTCGGTGGGATGTTTAAAGTCGTTCTAGAACATTCCGTCCGGCTTGTTCATTAGCAGGGGCCCGGGCGGAGATATACATAATGCTAAGGTTTGGCTATATTTGTCTTGCTTCGTAAAATAGGTTAAATGATATGAAAGAAGCACTGTCGCGGAAACTTGTAAGAATTCTGATGTATGAGGGTGCGAGAGAATCAAAATGAGAAGCTATATGCTGTAAGCTATGATCATTCCATCTCCGGGGTCTGCTGTTTAGGGGTTGTCCAAGACGCCACGTGTGATTGCGGTGCCTTTCGCTTTGATGACCCACTGCATGAATAAGGCACAACTTCGAAACTTTGGCACTCAATTTTGAACGCCCCTTGCCATTACTGGGATATTTGAATATGTACCCAAGTCCTGGTGGTATACATACATGCGACCCGAAGTCAATTGTCATGAGAAACATCCGCTGTGGTGCGAAAAAAATGAAGAGACTCCGGCACAAGAAAGGGTGAGCATCGTGTAATACAAGTGCGATGTGTTCAGCTCCAGGGGGCCATCCAAGCCGTAATTCCCTTTGGTGAAGGACGTCTGCTATTCACAAGAAGATCGATGATTATATCCCGTGGCTCTGTCAGCAAGGGAGGAATCAAGTGCCCGAAGCCTTGTTGTGTTTGGGTTGCTGTTCGTGGGTCGTCGAAGACGCCACATGTAAGCATTGTATCTCTCGATTTGACAATGAGCAGGATAAGACGTTTGCTTCGCTTGTTAACCCAGTGTCTGCGGCGCCCCTTGTTCTCTTGTATTTTCACTTATAACTTGCATATTCAGTGCCCACAATACTTCTCTCATCCTTTCTTCCTACTCAGATCCTCCATGTGGCTCCCACAAAAAGATTATGATGCCAGTATAATATCTGCAGTACTCACCTGCTTCTGCCGCTCCATCACGGCTCTTTACATCTATCTGCTCAGATTCCCCCTCCACTTTGCCGTAATTATACTGTATACTCACAAATATTGTTTCTTTTTGCATTTCTTGCTATAGTCATTTTCTTCAATTTTGCAATTCCCTGTGCTCCATATTGCTTAGTCATTCTCCCTACTCGCATCATCGGATAGGATTCTAGGTCCACTTATAAAAGGCCCTGATTTGACTTTGAATTTATCTACTCCTCATCGCGAATCTATGGCTGACCATTCATCTCCTCTTATGACCTACACAATATCCGACTTTGTTCGCTTTTTAAAAACGGTTGAATCAAGCAATAATTTGACTTTTCTCCGCTTCGCACTTACTGGCAATACTGGTCGGCACCAAGCTGTTCTGGATCCTATGCAAAATCTCCTCACAAGTAATCACTCCGTTGACATAAGTCGTGATTACGACTCAATGCTAGGCCTGCAAGACGATATCATTGTCAACTCATCTGTATCTGTATATCCAGTGCCGAATCCCGCCGAGGTATTGACAACAAACATTCATATTTCTCGCTCGATTTCTAGGGGGGATGTAAGTGGTAACTCTTGCTTGCTGAGCTATTCCACTCACCATCTGCATAGATAACCCATCGTGTACCTGTTCATCGGATCCCCAACTTTCAATTTGGGTACTGGGGCCAACGTCATATGATTCACATTTTTTTCCCCTCTCTCTGGACGCAAGACAGCCATAGCCCGAAGCTATCGGTGAAACAAATGGAGGAGTTCTACGAGAAATGTCTTCGACAGACAATAGAACATTTACTTCCCCATGATGTCTCTGACTGGCCAGCCTCTTACGAAACGGAAATGTTCCGCGCCAAAAAACGGTCTGGTCATGTCGCATACCAGACAAAGCTGGTTCCTGAGTGGGTTCTGCTGGCTTTTGTATCCACTCTACGCTCGAAAGTTGATGAGCAAGGTGTGGGTTGGGCTCAGGGCTTGTTTTTCTTACACACTATCCGTGGAACCAAGCATAGTACGCAACATGGTCTGACCTCTGGGTCTGCTGCGTTTGCACTCGACGAATTCCTTTCTGATGCAAAAATCCCATCCAGTGCTTTGGAGAAAGGCGAGTGGTGGATTGACGTCGGCATGGAGTTTCATAGCACCGAGGGCCGCTGCCTGCAATGGACAACAGACTCCCACTTTCATGTCGTTAGAGACGTTCTCCAGATCCCGGATGATCACGCCAACCGAATCACCAACATAGGCAGCTCCAAGTACTCACGCGACCTATGCAGTCACCTCACCAGTGTATCCGGTTGTCGAATCGAGCCAGGGGTTCAAGCTCAAGGACCTTTCAATGCTGTTTACTTTCAAATGTATACGACAGACAAAGCTGTTACATATAATCCTGAGCGTGGTCATCATGGAAAGACAATCACGATGGATCAAGCAATGGGCACTCAGCAACCACCTGCGTTTGTCGAAGGACTTTTAAACGTATACACACGGGCTATTGAGAAGAATGCCTCCAATGCTCGAGTGGAGGTTCGGGTCCCTCTTGCACACGCAACCGAGGTCCTCCTGAAACTCAGTCGCAGAGTAGTCCGCCAATCATTGCTCTCTTTCACTCCGTCTGAATGGTGGTGCGTATTTGATTCATCTGACCTCGATTGATCAACTACTAATTGCTCCAACAGGAATTTCAGAGCTTATCGGCTAATGGCATGCAGCCGCATCTTATCTATGCAGGAATGCGGTGCTCCTGCACTACGTGTAACCAACAATGCCCTGACCCTCTCGGCAGCATGTCAATGGCTGATTAACGGTCTCCACTCGCGGCCCGATGATGGCCCTGCCTATCGCAGGTTGATGTATGCCGTATTACCACTTACCGAAGCCGACAATGTTACCGACGACTCATTCGCATGCCATCCATCTTTCGGAAGTCAGCACGAGGAGGAAGAAGAGAGCGGCTCAGATGATGGGCAACGTCCAGTTCCGCACAACCCATATGGCGCCATTTTCCTTCGCCCCATCAAAGTTGACGTTGATGTGCCGCGGATGAGAGTCGGTGGCCCCTTCCTCACAGAACACGCATTCAAATACATATTCAAAGCTTCCCTCGACGACATCAAACTTAAATATCACAAAGTCGGACTTGTTCCAAAGAATGTCGTTATGAAAAAACGTATCATCACCAACAAAACGAGGCATACCCCTGCCTATATCAACATGACTGGGACCCCAGAACCAAACTTATTCAGCTTTGCCGAGAAGGGTCATGTACTCCCTCCGCCACCCGTGGATGATGGGTCTGATATTGAAGAACAAGGCGAGGCGGAGGAAGCTGCCGAAGACATCGATACTGTACTCTCGCAACTGTGGCGGCAGTTTTTGATCGACGTTGCCGTCAAGACACCAAATCCACGTGGCGCCACAAGAGCGTCCTATTTTAAAGTCTCAAAAGACGATAGGTTAATGACCTCTGAAGATACCTACAATACCGAAACATTATCGGATGTATGGCGTCAATGCCAGTACAAGATAGGGGGCTCAGAGGACTGGAAACGTGCTTTTAAGCACTTATTTCCACCGCCTGGACACCTCACACCATCTAATGTGCAGGGTTACGGTCAGTGTCGTTATTATCTCAAGTGGAAAGAGATCTGTGCAACGGGTAATGCGGAAACCGTGAAAGCGATCAGCGACGAGTTATGGAGAAAGGTTTGGTCATTAGCTTGGATTCCGCATGCATCGCAGGATAAGCTATGGCCAACAAAGCACCTTGATGGATTTACGAGACTTCCCCCGGGGACTGAGGGTGCTGCACCCCGTATTCTTGTCAAACGTAGGCCGCATTGGGAGGATCCTGCCGAGTCTTCCTAATTATTTGGAATGTATTTTTACGTGCATGTAAATATTCAGGACAATAAATACGCCAATGTGTTCCCACAATCTCGGTACCTCTGCTCAGAGCTGCTATGGGCATATAAAGTCAATGAGTGATAATATCCAGGGGCACCATTGAGACTATACAATAAACCGTGTCACTCCACCTTTGTAAAGCTCCGGGATGTTGCAGTGAAACCGCGCAGAACTCGCGAGGTTGCCAATTTTGGTGCTACCAAAGCTAAATCATCTACCAGCGGATCTGGCCCTTGCCGGCGGCAATGGTACCATTCTTTTTCAAGGAGAGAGGAATCAAGGAACAAAATGAATCTGCTTGGACTTGGCCGAGTGGCACGTGTATGAACTTTTGGCCTTTGTTTGGGGCTTTAGTTTACTTATGATGCAACTCACTGTGTTGATGAAACACAAGAAAAAGAGTGGCCAAGACAACAGTATAATTATGTATATATGTACATTGGAGGAGTTATATACAATCGCACCTCACAAGATGGGGGATGCAAACAAGAAAATTTGCAACCCCTTAGGCGCTATGGAAAATAGCCTCCTCGGGCTGCTCAGGAGCAAGTAGCGTCCAGATAAGCCGCTCGAGCTGGAATGTATCGCGAGATAGATCCGGAGCCCAAGTCCCGGGCAGATTATCGGCGAATTCAAAGAATGCCCGAACGTCGGAGGACCTCTCGGCTAGACCTACATGTACAAAGGCAGAGTTGGAAGGGTCTCCACCACTGGCAAGGTCCTCGCGCACGGCTTGCATCTCGGCAATGAAGCGCATGGTGTTAAAGTGATACTGGGAAATAACAATTTCTTGCGTGCGACGGATAGATGCCAGAGTAATCAGGCTATCGTGCATGGCGTTTGCAGCGGCAGTAATCCCTAGAAAAGCACATGGTCAAATTAGGAGCACTTTAAAGCTTACTTGCAACTTACGGGCGGCAGAGAGGCTTGATGGTCCCACCATGAAGCGAGTAACGCCATGGTCAAGCGAAGGTGGGTCCACAAATGAGCAAGGGCAGCGCCGGGCCCAACAAGGTGTACACTTCCGGTTGGGGCCTTCAGGCCTACATGGTAGACCACTGGACATGCACGCGGTGCACCGAATTGCTATTTGGCGGGGCTTCATGGAATATTGAGCTCAGAAGCAACAATGAGATGCAACAAAACGTACGATAATTTCGGCAGCGTGCCAGAGATGCTCTAGACTTGCACTCATCAGAGGTACACTGTAGCCGGAATCTTCAGATGAGGTATCCTCAGATGAGGACGAAGAGGATGACATGGCGGTGGAGCCCTTTGGCCGCGCTTTAGAAGGACTACTATCCTCAGATGAAGACGAGCTAATTGGGTCGAGGTCACTTTGATCAGAAGGGCCGGTCGGGATGGGCGTCAAGAGTGGCTCGGCGAGGGTAAGAGGAGGAAGGTCTCGCATAGAACGAGCAGGGCGAAACCTTTTGGCATCTGACCCTGCCCTGTATGTATTAGAATTGTGCAAGAAAAATTAAAAATGAAGAGGCATACGGGAGAGCTCCTCAGAAGTGTTCCGGGTACGCGCTGTAAACCAATGAAGTGACTACTGTGTAGTGAGAACGCGTACTCACGGGCGCGCATATTTGGGGCAATTGAATCTGAACTCGGAGGCGGTTCGGGAGTAGACGCAGCAGCCGAAGCTGCGGTGGAGGGCCTGGGGAGACAAAGGCCTGTGGTCATACGACCCGGCCTAAAAGGTCTAACAGGAAACCCCTGATGGTTGTTGCAAGATGAGGGTAGCCTGGCAGTGGCCACTACAAACCCAGCTAGTCAGATTATGCGCGTGTAACATCGGGGAGTGTAACATACCAGGGCCTGAGGCTGATAGTGGTGAAACCTCCGCGTGGGTGGGCTGCCGACCCTCTTGTTCCAGGGCGGGTATTTCTACAGGGCGGAGAGGACAAATGATGGTGTCGGAATCGCTGCCTGGAATGATGGGTAAGTCAATATAGTGTAATCATGGGGCCGCACTATGCAATTACCGTTGTCGGGAGATGTTTGGGTAGAATGTTGACGTCGATACCGCTTGTGACCTCGGGGGCCTGGTCGTTGATACGGGGAGGGAGCGGACATGATTTGGAGATGAGTAGCTGTAGTGGTAGGATGAAGGAACGGGGAATATCTCCCAAAGACCTAGTTTATATTTGCAAGAACTTCACTTTGGCAATCAAGATGACTCGTGCCTATGAAATTAGTGGAAACATTGTGGTGTATACGTCGATGGCATTTACTCTTGTTTCGGGCAAGCGGCAATCTTTCGATGTTCCTTTTTCGTGAACGTTTAAAGGTTGTTAGACAGCGAATGTTCTTCCGCAATGAATAAATCGGGGTGTGAAAGATCGCAAGATGGTTCGGCAACGAATACGTCAGGATTGCAAAAGAATGGTTCGAGATCCGCCGTAGATACGTCAGCCATGTTTCCTCTTGCTGGTGGTCGTGCCAACAAACCAACACATCCCCACAGCCTCAGTACCTCTTCTGCAAGTTAGCTTACCCAGTATCACTAATTCGTAGTAGTGTCAAGGATATAATTTTGATTGTAGAATAAGCCATGTTCATTGAGCAGGTTAGAGGTTAGGCTTAAATGCGTAATTTTACTAAAGATGTTCTTGATACGATCTCACCGCTATGGTTATCAACAAAAGTTCCGTCGTCTAAATCGAATTCCTTGGGGAAATATATAGATCAACTTTTGTAGGAAACCCTCGTCGTTCTTTCTCTCTTTCACTTCACTTATTCTCTGTCAAGATATGACTGCACCATTGGTTGACTCGCTGTCTCCCCGTCGAGTTCACAAACGCTGCCGAACAGAGGATACCACCCCTGCCAATGATGGTAAGTATAATTCACGATCTCACGCTTTTGTTATCTTGGCTCAGTTATTGCTACAGACAGCGGCACAAATATTTTAACTCACAGTACGTTCCTCTACGACTACAAAGCTCCATTATACCAATTTTTTCGCTTCTACTTGGTCGGCCCCCAACTGCAGCGCCCACCACCATGCTTTCGCCGTTATCACCTTCTCTCATTACGGCACCCACCGTAGATACGTTCGAGGAGCCCATCTCCACTCTTTTCTCGATGTGCAACCTTCCTCCACTCCTCTATCCTGAAGCACCAGAGACCCCACTCCCTCCTGCTGAAGCATTTGGTCCCTTTACGTACACTAGTTATGGTGTTCCCGTCTTAGGCTGCGGTCTCAGCAATCAGCCTTCTGCCCAAGCCGGTACTCAGTGCACGGCATTATGCCCGATCGCTATTTCCGCCAACCGTAGGTCCCGCATTCAGTGCTCTTGATATTGTTTAATGGTTGTTTTAGGCATTGCGACCGCCGCTGTAGCTATACAAAATAGCATGGCTACTATAGCTGCACTTCGCCACGCGCAGGACGCTGCCACGGCTTCCTATCACATCAACCTTCAACAATTTGTTAGGGAGATGCAGGATGCCCGCTTGTACTTCATGGCTGGTGGTGAGGCTTCTGACAGCGATCCTCACTTCACGCGCATAGGTCTTGCTAGTCGCACTTCTGCAGTCCGGGAATTTTTTGCATACGCCGATCAGCTCCCTTTCAGTTGGCACTCAGATTGCTTGCAGGATTATCAGACCCTTGAGGATCTCATCTTGGCCATGCTACCTTCCGAGCAGGAGGAGGCAGGCAGGCCTTAAGATCATAATGTATACGGTTTTAATGAAATATATTTTTCTTGGCCCTGCTCTTGGTAATTGAACTGTAAGTGAGTTGAAGCCCATGAATAATGTTGAGATACATTGGCAATGACTTCGGCATAGACATGCGGTTTGTACACAGGGCACCGCAGTGACGTCCAGGACAACTTTTGTGCGCCAAGTACAGCGCAAACCTTAACAGACCTTGCGCTCCTTGTACCGGCCCATGACCTGTCCATTGATTGACAAAGGAAATTAATTTTAGTGGCACTGTTCATTCCTGCGCGTGATCTGAGAACGAATAGTGCTCAGGCCATTATGTTTAAATGATCTCAGCGGCCGCAAATGGAACAATACTGACACCCGATGATGCCGGACGCGGGTGTGGATCATTTAGAGAAGGTTCCCAATACACCCGCGTGCAAACAGCCACATTGCCCGCTTGTGAACAGAACTTGTGAGATCTTTATCTTGTGTCATGATGAATCCAAAATTAATAACCAAGTCCTGCCCGATGCTTCAGTTTCGGCACTATGGGTACCATCCTGGTCCCTTCCGCACCCCCTACCGCGCCATTACCCCCCAATGGCGTCCTATCTCACAAGGTCAAGCTCTGCCACTTAATTATTTTATTCATTTGATTTCGCCATGACCACCCATCGTCCACGACATCTCTTGGGATAGACAGTCATTTTCTGTTCTGACTAGCTGGAGATGTCAGAGATGTGATAAATCGGAAACTGAGATGGTACAGACCCCAAAGTGAACACTCTGGACATCCGGTACCGTAAATTCGTTCAAATCTCTCTTTCCTGTCCTACAATGGGCTCCAATACCCTCACAACGTCTACCCTATCATTGTAGTAGCTTCCGTCGTCAAGCATAACATCGCGTCATTGTACGCCTGAGTGAATATGTGTACAAGAAAGGATGTGGTATACGCCTATAAATGAGACAAAAACGCGAGCGACAAGATAAAGAATATCAAGAGATGATGAGCAAACCTACTGGAGAGAAGGGCCATCGTTTGCACAGTTCCACAAGACTTCACCAGTGCGGCACAGTGTAGAGGCTAGAAAAGAGTGAAGTAGGGACTGGAGAGTAGAAAAAGGAAAGACCTACCAGAATCGCGCCGGCATTCGAAATATTGGGAAACTGAATGCTCGGGGGTGGCACCAACATCTTCCTGGAGGCAATATCCTCAGAGTAGGAGCTATAAGCCTGTCCATGACGACTGCGAGGTCGGCGAGAGCTGGATGAAATAAGCCGCCAAACCCAATTAGAGCGAGCAGTAGATCTTGAGTTATAGTCTCGTGAAACCACCGTGGAGGTCGAATCATCATCTGTATAGCAGAATACAGAAAGAGTTAGTGTATGCGGTGCCAATTTAAAGAGAAACACCTCCCGAAAGAGTTCTCGGATGTGTCCACAGAGTTCCCTGGCGAGTCTGCCACTTCGACATCGTCGTGACCTAAGGGGGCAAGCTCCGGGGATAAAACAGTGCTTGGCGGCAGATGCATATACATACGATTGCGCGCTGCAACTAGTGCTGGGGATGCCACGAAAGGATAGTGGATGAGTCGAAAATCCAGAAAGATCAGAGATGAACTTATACTTAAGTTTGTCCTTGGGCTTTATTTCGTGTTCATCAGATCTGCTTGGAGCTGGGGGTGCAGGAACAGGCAGCACAGTAGGTATCTTTGGGATTTCAGGCAATGGGGCCTGTGGAGGGGTGTTGGGCGTTTGCCTGCGAATGAAAGAGCCTCTTGCAACTGAGGCCGTCATACGTTGTTGCGCATCAGTGGCGCGTCCGCGTTCTGCCGAAAAAGGAAAACAAATTGTACGTTCTGCGACTAGATGGTCAGCACAAATAAACAACAAGAGATAGTAGTGCCGAAATCACGAGAACCAGAAGCTTGCGTATGGGTTGTCATTTCCTTGGTTAGGGCATTTTAGTCCTGGGACGCATCACGGGAGAGTGCTCGTGGCCTCTGTCGGGGCGAAGAGGTACTAGATGCTGGCCCAGGATCAACCATGTTGGCTAGTAGGAGATGTGTGACTGAGCGAGGCAGGCGAAGACTGACAGCATGGGCGGTCTCTGGTTCTCAGGCTCGGCGTTGGGCGCGGCCAATGGATCCACTATCCGAAGTACGGCGGTGGGAATGCAATCAGGTCGAGAAACAAAGATTCGATTAAACTGAGTGTGGCCGAAGTGCGAAGTTGAAAGCAATGATGATGGAGACAGTGGGGGTGGACTGTGATATATACCAGCGTATACCACGAGATGCGCCTGTGAACCTCTGCGGCGTAGACGAAGGGTTGAACATTCGGGCAACTGTCTTCAGCAAGCGAACCAAAAGAGAAGGGGGCGGCGCAGAGTTGGGCTGTGTAGAGAAAGAACTGCGAGATTGAGCGTTATAGACACATGGACAATGTCAGTAACAAACATCTAGTGGTAAGAGCTTACTACTGGGTACTGGGGCGACCTGGGCCACGTTGGGTGACCCTGGGATGTTGGCAACCTGAGGGCTGGAATTAGCAACGACTGGGGTTATTGACGGGGCACAAGCAAAAATGGATACAACATCCACGGCAGGTGGGGTACTGAGAGGCACAGTTTGTTGCCCACTCGTGCCTGTGATTGGGCTGGGTAGGAGATGGAAGGGACCAGGGCCAGCGAGGCAGGAAATAACAGTAGCACAAGTGATTATTGCGGCACAAGTGACTACTCCGGCACAAGTGATCATTGCGACACCAATGATTACTACGGCACCAATGACTACTACGGCACAAGTGACCACCGCGGCACAAATGACTACTTCAGCTCAGGTTACTATTGCGGCACAAGTGATCGTTATGGCACAAGTGACTGCTGCGGCACCGGTGACCACTGCGGCACAGGCAACTGCTACGGCACAACGGCTGCTCTGATGTCACGTATATTGCACTTATAGCTATCTGATTACCCGTGCCCCAGAGATGGTTACTAGAGTAACGTATGTACACGTCTATTTCTCTTTATCTCTCATCAAAACTGTACTTTTATCACTATTCCCTCGGCACGCGCATTAGAGTTCTTCCACCTTCGCTAACATATATCACAACTCAGCAAACACCATCGGGTAGGTGCAATACATATTCCCCATGAGCCGATTGTTTATCTCTCGTTACCTCTTAAGGTTAAGGTTTCTCTTACCAAAACCGCACTTCACCACTACCACCTCTCCGGCACACACCCGAATCATTTACATCACAGCTATCACACAGCGCAACTCAGCCAACCATCAACCGGTCATCTATTTACCACCAAGTAAGTGTAACGAAGTTTCTCTGTGGTGATTGGCTAGGGGCCCTTAGTTACGTCCAATGTGCAGACCTCCACGATCGCAATTACCATCATGGCACCCCGAGATATGACAAAACCAATTGCTAGTCACCCTGAGCCGTTCGAGGTAAGCGAATCTTTAATATATCAATTTACTTTCTCATCACGTCTTGTGTAGATTGGACAACGCGTCAAAGTCAAAATCGGCAGCCGGTGGAAAACCGCTATTTTCGAACGATATGAGTATAAGTTTTTACCAGCCCGCGTGCGGCGAGGGGCGAAAAAACAAGTGAGAGAATTGTGATCGGTGATGGAAAACTCAATCATTGTTTATCCTACCAGTGGGTTCAAACGTGTAACGGCGGCAAGGTCATCACAGAGCATGATTTGCAGGGTAGAGTGTACGCCCTGCGCTGTATCTTTCCGGTAGAAGATTGATAGGTACTGTGCCTTGTACATCGCACTTGAAGCAATCTGACGATTGATTCTGTAGATAATTACGATAATCAGATATATAGACATTTCTAAGACATTAAAGTGGGCGCTAAAGAACGGGGGCAGAGTTTTGCGTTTTATGTACATGATGCCGATGAAGAGTTACTGAGTGGGACTTTAAAGGCGGACCTGCGAGCACCACTTTTATTTTTCGCCAGATGAACGATATCATCGGCATGGATTGGAGTCCAAATCGGGCTTCTGTGAATACGGGCTCGATTGCTATTTCGGCATGCTGTTTTACAGAGCATCGATGCCGATTGCAAAAGCAATCCATGCATTTACATAATAACCCAATCGGCAGAGGACATTTACTGATTTGCCGGGGGCGGCCCTAGCTGTGTTGAATATCACAAAAGCACAGGTGTGTGCTTATAATACCTTAACTTGGCACAAGACGTCTAATCATTCGAGTGCCACCAATCGAGCAATTGTATGAATTAAGGAGTCAGGGAAGGGAACCATTGAGAACCAGTGACCGTTTCTGTACATAATCGAGCTTGACAACTAGGTCTTATATATGGCTGGGGATTCAGTGCTACTGCCTAATCTCCCGGACTAGCTGAGGACGTCGAGGTGCTGGGGCTCGAGATTGAAGAGGGTCCGGGCGGTGAACAGCCTAGGGGAGTCCCCAAAGAGGCATCGCACGCGGGCGATACAGGCAAAGCTGAGGGCTGAGAAGGGAGGGTCAATGCAGGTTTCGGGTGAGAATCGCTCGGGATAACCCAAGGATCAGTGTCAGTCGACCATGGCGTTTGTGAGGAGGGGTCTCAGGCAGGCATTGATAGACTCCAATCCAGTAAAGGGGTGGAACCTGAGAGATGATTTCGGCACACACTTGGGCAATGTGAACACAGAAGCAACGTCCAGGACGTCGTTGTATTGACACCAGAAGATTGTGATGCTCACTCAGACATGCCAATGAACCAATGTAAACCAATAACTTTGGCACGAGCTGGCATTGGATGTGCAAGGTACTGGAGTGATACCTGGGATGCTATCAGGGGTACACAGTATTGTGTCTCTCACTCAAATTACACCAACAATATGAATCAACAACCTCAGTGCATATGATGTCTTAACACATGCTTCTCGGCACTTGTTCAGACCATGCTGATGAACCAATGCAAATCAACAACTTCAGGGTTTTCTCCAAGAGCTACCCAAAGTGCATAAGGCTACTGAATAATATCTCGACTGCAACTCCAAATACACACAGGCCATGCAACTCACTCATGGTCAACCAGCAAATTTGTCATCTTGTTCAATGGTACTGGTGAAAATGGAGATATACTGAGTCATGTCCACTTAACACACTGCCTTAGTAGAGGTTGCACGCAAGAGCATAGTACGCTGCTAAGCACTCAACACAAATGTCCACATATCAACATCACCCAATAGCAGCCCTGCCTACCCTAGTAGATTTTTCTACCCTAGTCCGACCCTAGTAGCCTCTAATAACCCTTCTTCGAGGATTAAACCCGCGCAGGGATCGGCTACGCGCGTCTGTAGCTTCCCGTTCAATAGCCGGGTTTTGTTAACATGGCAGGCGTGCCATGTCTTGGTTGCTGGTGATGCTGTGCTGCCTTCGGGTAGCATGGATAGCTGGCCCGTGCCTTTGCGACCGTCTGGGATCGGGCTTCGGCCCGGTTGGCTTCCACTGTGCCTTCGCAGTGCGGGACTGAGCCTTGCTGGTAGTTGCAGTTGTTTCCCCACGATCTTGCCTCGTGTTTTCAAACTACGTACAGAAACACTGTGACCATCGGAGGTTAAACCGTATAGCGTTGGTAAATATGAAGTAAAACTAGCGGCGATGGAGTAGTGAAAAGCTACGGCATAAACACGTGACACAGACCGTAAGGGACCGTTCACGCGCGATAACCAAGGAGATCTTTTGCTGATTGCGAAAGTTAGCCACAGGAGAACAAGTATCTCGCAGTAGATGCCTCGAGGACTGTCCAATCAACTCCTTCTATACGAGATTGGATCGACCCCGTGGAACGCTTTGCGGTAAGTACTACCTTATCGCGTGATTGTGTGGAACAGCTTACTAATACTGCATGTCCACCCTAACCCAAACCCGAAATCTAACCGAAACCGTGTGAGTTTCTATGATGATGTAAGGGCGTGGAAGGGTGTTGTTCTGCACGTGACCTGATCACGTGAAAGTCCTATAAGGTAGTATGCGCCCACGGTATATGTCATGCCCGTGGAAAAGTTCTTGCTGACTAAGCAAGCCTATGATCGATGGGAATCACGTTAGTGAATGCCGTCGCACGTGTGCGTCACGTGTCCGTGAGTATTCTCGGTGATCTCGGTGACTGTTAACTTTGGATATTCCCACGAGTGGGCTCTATCCCGGCCCGAGTGAGCGTCTATTCCAGGTAGGTTTGATTACTAATCTGACGCCTTGTCAGCGCTTATTAGATAAGTCGAAACTAATATATTAAGTTTCGGAGCGCCCAAGCATTTGGCGCGCGCTTATGTTGGCCAATATTTAAAGTTGAACTTTTAATTGATTATTACTTAATCCGTTCCATGGTTTTTGATGGTTTACACGCTGTCAAGATATAGTATAGATAGACTTTATACTATAGGTCGATAGGTACTGTATAGTTTACGTAAGGGTACCTGATGAGCCGTTTTAAGGCGAAACGGGTAGGTGTTGTGGTTCCCCCACAACCCCGTTGTACCCCCCTCGCCCCTAGACCGCTCCTGCTCGCTTCGCTCGCAGTCGCGCCCCCCCTAACCCTAACCCGCTTTGCGGTAAGTACTGCCTTATCGCGTGACTGTGTGGAACAGCTTACTAATACTGTATGTCCACCCTAACCCAAACCCGAACTCTAACCGAAACCGTGTGAGTTTCTATGATGAGCTAAGGGCGTGGAAGGGTGTTGTTCTGCACGTGACCTGGTCACGTGAAAGTCCTATAAGGTAGTATGCGCCCACGGTATATGTCATGCCCGTGGAAAAGTTCTTGCTGACTAAGCAAGCCTATGATCGATGGGAATCACGTTAGTGAATGCCGTCGCACGTGTGCGTCACGTGTCCGTGAGTATTCTCGGTGATCTCGGTGACTGTCAACTTTGGATATTCCCACGAGTGGGCTCTATCCCGGCCCGAGTGAGCGTCTATTCCAGGTAGGTTTGATTACTAATCTGACGCCTTGTCAGCGCTTATTAGATAAGTCGAAACTAATAAATTAAGTTTCGGAGCGCCCAAGCATTTGGCGCGCGCTTATGTTGGCCAATATTTAAAGTTGAACTTTTTATTGATTATTACTTAATCCGTTCCATGGTTTTTGATGGTTTACACGCTGTCAAGATATAGTATAGATAGACTTTATACTATAGGTCGATAGGTACTGTATAGTTTACGTAAGGGTACCTGATGAGCCGTTTTAAGGCAAAACGGGTAGGTGTTGTGGTTCCCCCACAACCCCGTTGTACCCCCCTCGCCCCTAGGCCGCTCCTGCTCGCTTCGCTCGCAGTCGCGCCCCCCCTAACCCTTGGTATATATAGGTCGCTGTAGACGGGAGTCGGGAACGTCAGCGAGATCCTGTAGATAGCGAGTCATTGGGTCTTTTGGTCTGAGAATGAACTGGTGTAGGCGTTGGTGAGAATGGGATGGGAGATGTGGCGGGTCTTCAGTGATATGTATGTCTGCCCTGGCTAGGGCATACTCCAACCAGTTAAACTGCTGGCGAGTGATAGAGTCTAGAGATGAGTAAGTCTCTGGACAGGACCTAGGACTACAACGCCATACCGCCAGAAAATATAAGTCCACCGGGACTTTTGAGCAGCCTCACAACAAACTCAATTGCATTCCATTTCCTCATCCGCCCGTGATCCGGCTTCCATACCCAACTCGCCGCTCTGATCAATCTCTCTTCTTGAGCCTTATGAAACTTATCACGGTCTCCTCGCTCTCTTTTGGGCTCCTCGCTCCCACATAAATTGAAGATACCTCGATGGGACGTTGGGTATACTTTGCGAAAGTCGGCGAGAGACCGGAATGGGGGGTCACGAGGTACCCATGAGCCCTGCATACATTCACTAGGCTTGCATAACGGCTCCTCTTCACCGAAAAGGGGTCCCGAGGGATGTAAGTGTTTGCTGGCAGGTAGGGTGTAGTTGTTGTGGGTTGCGAATTGGTAGTATGGAAAATCCGCTATATGTAAAGAGGAATAGTAGATGCTTGCGGCAGGTATGAAAACGAGAATGAGGACGAGGAATATTGAACGGCGACGACAAGTTCCCGGTAGCGGCGAGGAGATAGGTGACATTTTGAAACAGACGCCTGAGCCGTCATAGCAGTTATATTATTTATAGTTTGTTTGTGTCGTGTTCTGAAGGGAGTCGACCATGTACAAAAATGTGTGACTTGTTCCTCTAACATCCAATCTACTTGGTAGCATTCACAAAGTGCAGTGTATACAAATGTCCAACTTGACATATTTCCGTAATTGAACCATAGGGGACAAACGAAGCGAATGTATAACTTAAATATCTAAGGGCGCGGCAATGAAATCTTGCTAGTAAGGGGTAAATGGCGGGGTGTATGATTATGAGCCTGTCGCTTAACCTGTGCTTCCATCTTTAGACGTTGTTTCCGTAAGTCGTCGTCTTTCATCTTGACTGAATAAGCAATTGATAAGAAATTTTCTGGAGTTGGCGGGAGGAGCGCAGGCAGGGGATGGTGAAGGTAACCGAGTACTTGCTCTTCAGAAGTCGTTTCGAGAAGTTGCCGGCGACAGCATATAAGCACGGCAAGTCCAATGCGGAAGAGGAACGGAATGCCTGACGACGGAATGAATCGAGAAAGACAAATATTTTAGGGTTCCACCGTACCTTCATAGAGGAATAAGTCCCATACGCGGTTGACGTACTCGGGGGGTAATGTCCTCACAAATAGGGACGAAAGCCTTGGAAAGGGCGTGAGCTAATAGCAAGGTAACAAGGATTAAGGTAGCGAACCAAGGAGTGCAGATAGAACTAGGGTTGATGCCCATGTCGACGAATAATTTCTTTGCAACCGCTGCATCGTTGCCTTCAACAGTACGACCGAACAGCGTGGAGTCAACTTCCATCTGCATCGCGTTCATGGAAAAGTAAGGTCGGACGTGCGTGTCCATGATGGAAGCAAAAATCCAGAACGCATCTTCTTCCGGCGCCAAGAGTAGCAATTGCCCAGCAATTAGTGTCAATCCTAAGAATCGACATTAAGACACGGTTAGGGGGGTGCACCCACACATGATAAGAAACAACATACCAGTGGCGTATTGAACGTCCGGGACCATTGTCAAGTAAGCTTGAAGCAAGGATAACACGGGCCCTCCCTTCCCCTGCAAGTGCGGCTGATCCTGGAAACACACCTGCATATCCCCCTCAATCACACTTGCAGCACCAATCCGCTCCCTATTCCCAAGCTGTCCGTACACGCCTGGAACAACTTTGGCCTTTCCATCAGTGAGGTGTGACCACACAAGATACCGCACGGATGAAGGAACACCTTCATGCAGCAGCTTTTTGACCTTTTTGCTCTTCCGGAACTGAGAAGGCGACACCGAGCCCATCAATGACATCCACTTTGATTCGCGTTGGCGGTGAGCATCCATATCGGATTCAGTATCAGTAGCGGCTCTGCTCGGCTGAGGTGTGCTAGACGAGGAGAACGAAAGCGGCGCCCATGACGCAAGATTTTCAGCTATGGGCGATTTGGACCCTGAGAGCGACCCGGCTGGACTCGTAGCACGTTGAGCAAATGTCTCTCGTGATGGTGTGTCAACGCTCGCTTCTCGCCCAAAAACACTCGAATCCTGGCTGGCTCGGGTGCCCTTGAACTGAAGATTCGGACGTACAAGCTCAAAATCCAGGTCCTGCACTTGCAGTGTGCTACCAACATCACCCTCAAGGCCATGGGATCCGGACCCAAGACTTGATCTACTGCGATTGCGACGAAGATTCGGGAGCGAGAGTTTCGTGCGGAGAGAGCCCTGTCTACCAAGGGCAGGCGGCGGGGAGGTAAGCTGGGAGCGGGCATCGCTTTGCACGGAAATAATATCGGCTTCAAGCCCCGTTGAAAGCCGGTCCCGAGGCGGGGGTGAGGTTAGTTGATCGCGCAGTGGAATAGACGAATCCTTTGACAGATCTCTAGGCGAGAGTAAAGTAGAAGTGCCTTCGAGGGTACTTGAAATGGAGAGCGCAGGCCTCGATAGAGCTGCATCATTGAGGGTGGTCCTTGAGGGTGTTTGACGTAGCGGATGTTGTGAGTGGAAAGGAGCATTTGAAGCTGGGATGGTGGGAGAAGGTGGAACGGTGCTCGCGACTGAAACAGGGAAGGCAGATGTAGGGGCTGGCGCGAAGGGGCTGGTAGGAGAATTAGGAGCTGCATTGTTAATCCCGGGCCTGAGAGCAGAGGAGCCAATACGCTGATTGTGAGGGAGTGAAAGAGGGGATGATCGGAGTGGCGAAGCCCTCAGGCTTGATCTGGGCGTGGCAGCCTGGGGCTGGAGCGATAGCGAATTAATGCTACTCCGTGAACTAGGCCTGAGACTTTGTCGGATATCTCCCGGTGTGGGTACCCTGAGCGGGTCGGACCCTTCCTCTCGACTTGATGAAAATGAGTTGAGAATTAGATATTAGAAACACGAATGACTCTTACCTCAGAGGGAGCGGGACTTCAACTTGTGTCGAGTGCGAGTTGAATGACGAAAAGCTCCTACTTCTTGGCCTTATACCAGCAGCCTTGGGGAAGAAATTGGCTCGGGGGATCACAGATCCCGTCCCGCCATGCCCGTTCATTCCAGAGTTGTTGCTGCTCGCGATCTGATCAATCCCTCCTAAAGTAGTTGGTCCTGGAGACGAGCCGGGTATCGACGACACGCCATGAGGTGGGGCTGGCTGGCCTGGCGGTTCAATAGAAAATATAATTGGTATCGGTCCAGTCGCTGAAGTTAGATCAGCCTCTGTTCGGCCGTAGATTGTTGGTCCTCTCGCCATCATCCTCGGGCGCATCACAACAGGTGGAGGTGCGTTGAGAGCCATATGTATCACGTCCAGCACACTTGATCTGGGCACCCCACCGACTGGCAGTTGGATGAATTGGGTAGGCTGTTGAGAAGTAAGAAACATAGGCCCAGTGCCCATCATAGCCGGAGCTTTGGGCGCGTTGGGGTGAGGGAGGAACAATGACTGGCGCTTATTGGTGCCCGGGATTGGTGCACCTCCGCCTTGGCGCAAGTCAGCGAGCGTAGGATGCATTGGAGTGAATGGTTGCGCTGATAGTGCGTGCGGTTGTGAGGTATCTCGTGTGGCTAACGTATGTGTCATAGGGGGTTGAGAGGGAACCATCGGACTGGGTGGAGGTTCGAGGTCGTTCGGCGTCTTTGGTGGCTCCAAGGATTGTATCGTCGGTGAAGGCGTTCTCACCAGTGGAATGGTACCCTTCACTGCTGCCTGAATAGAATCCGGCAGAACGATCGTATCCTTGGAAGTATCGACGATAGTGCTCCTCGAATAGTCGGTGTCGAACGTTGATTCCTGCATCACCCCAGACGGAATATCTTCTTCATCTTCAACGACAATGTCCCTCTCAGCCTCCTCATCCTGACCTTCTTCGCCCACGCCCTCAGATGTCTCTTCGCCTAGCTTACGATCTGTTTCCACCTTCTGCCTCAACGCAGAAGCTATTCCGCCCGCCAACGACGTTAGAGGGCCCGGCGGGTACAATGAGGTGATCGGAGAACCAATGCTTGCAGACCCAAAGGCGGAATCAGCCGGAGATGTGAGTGGAGTTGCCCATGTTGCATGCAAAAGAGGTGAACGTTCCTGCGAAAGGTCAAGTGGCGCAGGACGTAATAGGCTTGGCGCTGGTCGCGATTTATTTTGATCGGGCGACGGAGGCCGGGGCTCGACATTAGTTGTATGCTCCTGCTCACTCACGGATAGATGGCTATAGATCGACGCGTCAGAGTCGACGGACAGCCTAAAGTCGGCAGGCGCGCGTGTACGGGAAGCTTCGGACGAACGACGAAGGGACTCCCGGGCGAGGAGATTTAGAAGATCCGGCTGAATATTGAGGTTGGTGGGCGGTTGGGGAAAATGGAGCTCCTGTCGAGACCGACGAGAGTCAGAATCACGCTGGTGACTCCTTGTTTCGATAGATTTCTGGGAGGTGCTCTCCCTCATCTGGACGCTCTTCCCTGACTCTGCACTTCGCCTGGTAGCATCAGCGGCGGGCCTAGCTATGATGTCCCCCATCGTAGAAGCCATCACAGAATCAATACTGGGCCGGGAATCAGGTACCGGCGGCGGCGGTTCATAGGCGTGGCCATCCCAGGCATCACGAGGTGAAGCTGCCGACGTTTTGCTTGAACTTGCTGAAACCCTGGAACTCATAGACAACCTTCCCCCGCGGCTCGTATACGCGCTAGCCATCGAGGCGCGTGAGTATCGGTAGTCGTCGTAGATATCACCAGCACCTTCCCAAGAGCTGGAAGATGCTAGGGAAGGTCTCCGAGAGGAAGGCGAGAATTGGGTTTGATGTGCAGGAGGTGAGAGAGAAGGGGGCGATGTCGGTGAACCTGGTGATGGGGAACGAAGTGGAAAGGAGGGTGTTTCTTGATGGCGTCCCTGAGGGGTTGGGGGATCCTGGTCGACATTAAGGTGAGGCGCAGCAGAGTGGTGATTTTGCTGATTGGAGGGGGAATGTCGCTCGTTGGTGGGTTCATCATACAGTAAACCTTCAGCGGTACTCGCATCATCATGTTGGACGCTCGTGCGCTCGATCACGGAATCCTCGTCTGAGTCCGTCTCATGGACAAGATTCTGAAGCAGGGATAAACCAATGCCCACCTCTCCATCTGAATCGGGATCTACGGCTGGGGGAGTGGAGGTGTCGGGCATAGCCGAGGGAGTGGGGGGCTGAGTATCTGAATGTTGTTCCTGGGCAGCAGCGAAAGTTGATTGATGGAAAGAGGGAGACGTGGGAGATTTTTTGATAATGTAAAGGGGAGGAACAACATGCGGTGATGCGGGTGGACTATTCACAAGACTGTGGGGTAATATTTGGGGTGGAGAGGAGAGACGTGGTGAGTTGTCGAGGGAGCGACCAGAATCTGAGCCGCGCGACCTCCGTGGAGTCCTGTCAAGCGCTCGAGGGGGCGTCGCAACGATGTGCTCGGATGGGGTAGAGGAGGCCGAGAGGGACATAGAGGGGGGGTTGAGACCTTCGTCGTCGGTAGAGGGTAGCGAGGATACATGGCTGGTCGCGGGCTGGAGGGACGAGTGGGTGAGTGAGACGGAACGGCTGAGATCCTTGCGATTCAGCGAGTTGGAACGAGATGGAGAGGGTGTCTGTTGACCAACGTTCGGACTGGGAGATTTTGTAGTGGAAACGGAGGCCCGTTTGGTCATGACTGGCCGCTTGAGCTTGCTATGGAAGCGGACGTCCTTGCCACGGAAACGACCAATAACATCTTCACAAGAGCCCTGCAAACGAGTCAGGACGTGTTTTTGGAGAGGCGAAGAGAAGAGTCACAAGGTAGAGATCATCCGACTCTGATATGTGCATTAACACGATAATTTCGTCGTCCTGTGATGAGGGGGTTATTGGGATGAGGTGCCGAGGGCGTAGACGAAAGGCGACATACCTTGAGAAACATAAGCTCCTCCGAGCTCTGTGCGACACAGTCGCATGTTGCGGTGCATTTCCCGATGCCACCTTTTGCAGCAAAACGGGTCCAGCGGGCGAGCTGGGCAGCGTCCATGTCGATCCAAGTGCAGGGCAAAACATAACCATTGAGGCACAGACTCTCTCCACGCCGCCGACACACAACTGCAAACAATCTAGATCTGCGCTAATTTCATACGGGATCTGTCAAGAATTTGGCGATACGACGCCAGGTCCTCCGCCCTGCCCAGCTGGCCAGCCAGCTCAATACACTTTTCCACACGCGCACCCTCGATCAAGCACATGAGCAACGCACGGGCCTTGTCGCCCTCCTCCACCTCCATTTCCATCGTGGACGGATGGTCCCGGTTCGTGTTGAACACCAACACATCCAGCACGTGCATCGTCTTTCCCGTTTCCGTCTGTTCTTCGGCCACTCCGACTAGCTGGAAGAACGGACCCCGCAGCACCACTTCCCGTTCTTCTGGGAACTCGGATAGGTTGCTGATGTCCACCGCACAGATTGGTGTCACTACACTTGATGGGAATCGTGCCGAGTACATCGCTAGCGCGTCGTCGCCGAGACCTGCTACATGAATACGCAGCAGCACTCGGTTGTACGTCGGGTCTGGGTTTTTTGACGTGACCCGCTCCGCAAAATCAACAGCCATCCGTCTTTCCATCGTACAGGACATGAATGCCAAGGGCACACTCCAGTACCTCTCTTCCACTGGTTTCGCCATCAGATTGATGAAATCATCCAGATTCGCCCGCGAGAGCGACATCCCACGGTATACTATCCCCGTATAACCTATATTTGCCCCGGTGGTTGCCAGATAGGTGTAGTTGAACAACTCGATCGTCAGGAGCTCCACCAAAAACACGGCCGCTCGAAGCCTCAGCTCTTCTTCCACCAGTGAGTCCGTCCTGAATGCTCCATTCAGAACGGAAAAAATACTATCATATCCCTCTTCCGACGTGTACAGCTTCAAGAACCCAAAATCATCCTCGACGTCACCACCGCCCTCGGCTCGATCAGCCCATTCCCTTCGACCTTTCGATTCCAACAGAGTAAATCTTGCACCTATATTTGCCTTCTGCGCCGTTGTCGAGCTATTTTCCACGAAGGACTGCTTGAGCTCGTCCATGAACGTATTGTAATCTTCCCAGTGCGTCCGGATCCACGTAATCGCATCTCGAATACGAGTCATCCGTTTCGATACATCTGCCCCATTGAAAAACGATCTCATGGACGTGTCCTGAGTGCTGAAACGCGAGAAGCTCTCCAAGTGGCTCCAATCACTGAATCTTGGCGCCGGCGCGTCCATGCTGTCTGCTCAAGGTGACTATCCCGGAACATCACGCCCAGTGTCGCAAATACCTCATAAGCCCGGGTTACCTGGAACAAAAGTGAAGGGAATGTCGATGAAGGATCAAAGGCAGTGTTGATTCTTGATTACTCGTCTTTTAGACATATACGTATGGCAATCACCGTGCTCAAGTCTTCCTGCATCAAGACGACACGTGCGCCCCTTCCACAGCACTATAGCCAAGTCATGACAGATTTTGATCCCTGCAGTGGCCTTCGACAGCCAACCCCTGCTGACTCCGCAGGTGATCAGCATCAAGGCAATGCCGTCAACGTCTCCAGGATCCGCATTCCGGTCACCTTGCGGAAAACACACAGACTTATAATCCACCGCAGCCGCCAACGACAGGACTTCTGAACCTTGCAAACTATTCCTCGCCAATGAGGTATGTCACACCACGCTGATTCTCACCCCTGCCTGATTCACGCTATCCATCACAGCTACGTCAACCCGCAATCACTCCTCCGCCGTGACTCGATCTCAGTCCTCTCATTCCTCACGTACTCCATGCCCGTCGAACCCATTGCCATACTTACAACCGTCCTCGCTACCGCCAACGCCGTTCATGCCTGGCTCAAAGATAAAGACCGCAAACAGACCATCATCGCGGACCTGACAAAAGTAATGCAAACCCTCTGCGAAATCCTCCAGCCATTGCAACAAAATACCGGAAAACTCGACAAGAACGTCATCTCGATCTTGCTGGATGTTGCTGAAGTTCTCTCATCAACCAAGGAGCATCTCGCCTTATGGCAAGCCAAAACGACAAGCCTCATCTCCGTGCTCGGTTTCCTTGCCCCCGGAAAAGTCGTCGAGTTTCTGAGGGATGACCAAGCAAGGCTCAAAGAGCGAATCACATTGCTTATACTAGCTCTACAAGTAGCCGCCATGCCAGACGTGAATACGGTTGTCGAGACTCCCGGAGAAGATGCGAAGGTTCTCGAGAGCCCAGAAGACTATCTCGAAGGTCTGACAAATCATGATGTCCAAGAGTTTTGGAAGCACAAGTTTAGTCAAGTGAGTAGCTCCTGCTTCCTCTGGTTCCATACCGATCGGTATCCTTAAAGGATATCTTCGTCTTCGATTCCGACATCCCAGCTGCGATCGGTCAATGGATTCAACAAGATATCGACGAGAACTTTGGAAGCGCCCTTATTCGCGCTATCGATCCGAAAGATATTGGTGTCACAACCCCAAAAAGCCTAGCCAAGTTTGCAGGAGATAAAACAATCAAGGAAGCAGTCAAGGATCTTAGGGATGCCATCACTGGTCCGTTCCATTCCATTCTGCCACAGATGAACTTACCCAACGTCCCTCATAGCCCGGGATAATCGTCGTTCGAGCGCTATTGCAATGCCGGATGTCAGTCAGCCTCCGTTACTTGTCTGGATCGACGATGTCCCGCAAAATAACACGAGGGAAGTCGCGTTCGCTAATCAACTTGGCATCTCCGTCATACAGATCCCGTCGACTGCAGTTGCAAGGGTGTGGATCGAAGCAAATGATGGTGATTTCTTTCCATCCCACCTCACATGTTCGAGCGTTCACCCCTTTCCTTTCTAATAGCTCACCTTAAGCAATTGGAAAGTCTGAACAAGCTTCGTTTCATCACCGACAATGCCCGCTGGGAAAAGGATGACCGGAAAGGGGAATTCATGAATATGACTGCAGGCCAGTGGACATTGCGATTTCTACGATCGCAGGGCTTTACTTCGCCTGTGCTTGTCTACGCTGGGCGAAGTATTGGAATGACGAGATATGTGTTGAGTTTCAGTCGGGCGGGGTCTACGGTTAGTGCTGGTGTCTGCCTAGATTTTATCTCGGAGCTCGCGAATGGCACAGAAGGACATCGCTGGCAAGGTTTTGCAAAGTCGATCTAAGCTATCTGTGCTTGAAACTACAAAAAATAATAGAATGTGTAATCGTTGGGGGAGGAGGGTACGTGATGAATTATGGGGCTGGGTCGGCTGGCATTACCGCGACCTGAACACCAAGGCGGTTTCCGATCTGGCGGCGACGGTGAAGAACAAGAGTGGGCTCAGGAAGGTCTGCCTGGCTCAACCGAAGGACACGTGCAGACTCAATACATTGTGCAGCTATTATAATGAATAATTAGACATTATCATAGAATTAGTGAAAATATAGGACTCACCTGTGAAGTGGTTCAGCTCAAATCGGGTGCGTGGGTGAGGCGGATCCAGGTGTGCCCATGCAAGTGGGCGAGTGGGGTCATAGAGGCGCTCCGAATCCCATGCCCGACCATTCGCAAGGAGTATGGGCAACTCCCTCAACCTGCGTTCGATTCGCTTGAGGCGCCTGTCAATGGCTCGTTCGTTGCGTACCATTCTGCGTTCTATTCGATCGAGGCGTCGAGTAAGGCGTCGACCGAGATCATTGATAGCATCCATAATTTGGTTTTGATTTACGGCCGGTCCTGGTTGCTGGCCCATAAATGACGATAACAAGGATATGTAGTATGCGTCTGCCCGGGTGATGTTTTCAGAAGTGGCGGGATTCGGACCAGCACCACCCTGATCTATAGTATATAGCTCTAGATCAGTGGCTGTTAGTGGATGAGGCGAACAGTAACTCACATTGGTTCCGCGCGATGGCCGTCGCCACTTGCAAATTGAGGTATTCTCGGGCTTGACCACAATCGTCGATGGTTGGTGGGTCACTCGGGGGTGCGGGCAGCGGAATACCGGCCTGGTTAGGGGGCGGAACGAAGGGCATGGTAGGATGCGATTAGAGCCTGGGTTGGGGGAAGAGGGGGGTAAAATACTCAACTGAGGGCGGCTGGCAAGTTGGGCGGCTGGCAAGTCAAGTGGCGAGTCTGAGTGAGAATGACGATTTTCAGCCCTTTTCGACTCTGACTAATCGGCGTGGGCCCATGCAACGGACAAGGGCGCAATCCAAATAAAGACAAGATAAATTTCTTCTTGGCACTTGCAGTAGTAGTCGTGGGGGTACCCTCCAGAGTGAAATCAATGTTCCATGCTTTCCCGGATAATTAAAACGGGAAAGAGAGGGGTAAATACTCAACTGAGAACAGCTCTCAAGTTTAGTGGGGCCTGGACGATTTTTGGCCTTTTTCGGTTCTGACTGGTCGAGGGCCCATGCATCTTGCCAGGTTCCAATTTCCACACCAAACATACCAGTATCCAGACATACTGTGAGCAGTTCAAAGATGCAGCTGGGATGGTGATTTCTGATTCATATTTGAGACAAGACCCAATGCGTTTCCTGAGCGCGAAAGAGGAAAATGAACACGTTTGGGGAGACATGACGATCATTTAAACTAGAATATATGATATTGAATGCTGTAGCGACTCCAACATATATATGTTAGAGGAAGTCCCGCTAGGTCATTGTATTTTCGGTCCGTAATTATGGGAAATACATACAAATACTGTTCACTTATACCGTTTCTAGCACGAGGGCACGAGGTAAGCCCTCGCCCTCCGAGTCTTCAGACTACATATCAAGTAAAGCAGCAAAGCACGCGAGCATAGTCTTCTGCTATACCCCGTTTGTCATCGCAGTTACCGGCGACTATAAATATAACGAATCTGAATGTTCAGGGGACTGGCGATGTTTGCGGGCTCGGTGCTCGACAGGAGTACAACCTCATGCTGACCCTTAGTGGCACCCTGAGTCGTAAATAGTTGTTTATCGTAGCTGCGACATTCTACTACAAACGAACAATGGTATTTGTACTCAGTTGACTGAACTCCACTCAACTACTCCTGTCGTCATTGGACACCAGGACCCAGAGGAGACGAGAACTGCGTCTCGATAAATACGTTCACAATGCCAGACTGTCAGACACTTGAGAGCGGTATGCGACATTGCCCGCTATTATGTAACGATTCAAGATCTCTTTCTAATACTCGTGCTCAGGTGCTTGTCTGTTGCCGACGAGGGTTAGTTAGATACGCTGATTCTGAATCGGAATCCCAACCAAATCACCTGATACCCTTCTCCATTAAAGCGTCTAGATTCTCTCTATTCACTAAACCTATATACGCAGCGATTATTTCGCATCGACTGATCTGGGGAGCAGACCGCGTTAACTACAGTGTTATAATTCATCAGCAGGACATTGGACAAATAAAAAGCACCTTTTCATCAGGAACACCATCGGGGATGCAATAGCAACAACTTAGTATTACCATTACTATTTAGCACTCGAATATATTCGGCCTGATCACCAGGAAACTCTCCCGTGAAATGAGAGTGCCCGACAAGTCCATCTCCGTAAAGCTTTCGTTGCAGACTGCGCTTTGTATTAGCCACCGCACCTCTCGTTTGATGAATTTCGCTTACGAAGAATTGTTAATGGTAGCGCAAAACGACCTAAACTTTTGTTTGTGGTACCGGCAATTGCCACAAACAATCTGAAACGATGCAACCACGCTTTCACCGGGATTTATGTTCGTCACTTGAGGCCCCACCTTATCCACAATACCCATGAGCTATGTTCATGGTTAGTAAATTTCCATTCCGTCCCTAGTATTCACTTTACGTTCAAGGATATCACCAGGTCGAAGTGTCAGAATTTCCCCATGATACTTGTCAAGTCATTACGACTGGTGTTATGGTCCGAAAAAAGAAAAGAACCAAGGTCTACTGTAAGGATGGTCACAACCAGCCGCCGTAATGACCGTTACATCAAAAGGGTTACAACAGAACAGCTTGTGTGTTCTGCTACCGGTCGGTATATATGTACAGTAGAGGGACTGTAGTGAGCCCAGTCTTACATCTACACATGTAAATCCAAGCCGCACATCATCATTGTCCCAGTGACCCTCACAATCACATCCCCTGGCTCTGTAATATCAAGGATCGGGACATAGACCATGTGCACATCTTCATTTCCGAACCATGCCGGCGCGTGCACATACTCCGGCTGGACAGCTGTTTTGATAGGGCCGAAATACTAAATAGGGGTCAATTATTGGAAATAATACTCACGAGAGGGTGCATACACGTTGGGTAGCGTTGATGGCCGTTTGTATTGTTGAGTATGGGTATTTTATTCAATGCAGAACACTTTGTATCATCTGCGGTGGGCAGTGGAGGCAATGATGTCGTGAATTATGCATAGGGGACCGATGTATTTATTCGGAGCCTTGAGGTGCATTTTGCATTCCCACAACTTGACACGTCGGTGCCCCGGTCGCATTAGGTTTCTGGTTACAGTAGACTATCCTAACCGATAGCCGTTGGTGGAAGGCCTGGGCTATAGGTTCTCATAGAGTATGGAGACCAAAAACCTCTAGCAAACCAACTTTGAGAACCAAAAATTTTATGGGTCATTGCAGGGTATGGTTAACACAGAGTCAACCAAACGTAATATCTGGACGGAAGCGAGGATATGTATGAATTTTAACTGTGGATTTCCTTGATTCAACGTAGGGGACAAGAATCTGACGTGAATATGTTAAAATGTGTCACGGGATGTCGAGGAACCAGATAAGCGCTGCGTTACACCTCCTGTTTCCACCCTCTTCTCCTATTCCACTCCGGGTGGTCTCGATGGGGGGTTTCAAGTGGTGAGAAATAAACCAGATGTGGTGGACAAACAGCCGGCTGATGAGTTTATGGAGTTTGTTGAAGCAGAGCTGCAGGAACTTGGAAGGATATGTTGACGGAGATTCGTTTTCGGTGTTTTTCAGCGAGCCGACAAGCATTTTGGGGAGGATGGCGGAAAATTCGAGGTTCAGAATTCTGTGAGTTTTCGGATTGTTGGTGCTCAGTACTCAGTACTTTGCTGGTCTGCATTGGCGTGGTGGGGCTTTAGCGGCTATGGTTGTGACGCAGAGAGGTGCCTCATCCATAGATGGGTAGTTAGATGTCCTAGCCCAGATAGATAACTAAATGCTGCAGTTGGGTACGTAGAGTCCTTAGTTCTCTTTCTTCCCTCTCTCAATAGATTCTCGAATTATACATATCTAACGACGAAGGTGCGCCGGGGTTATGATACATAAATAATACTTTAGGGTACAGGCGGGGCCCATTTGATAGACTAGAGAATAGAAGAAGGTATTGGAGATACGAGACAAATGATAAGGTCACAAATAGGAGTTCGAGACCGATATCTCGTCGTTAATATATATTCGACAGATCAGAAACGGCCCAGAAACGGCCACCGACTCCCTCTAATGTTGGATTATTTTTCGGTTTATTCCGTCCGTCGAACACTTCAAGGGGAGCCAAGCCCTTGGCCTAGGACTTTCAACCTCATGATACTCATGTCGGAACAACGAACTGTATATCTAGTAAGAGAAGGTAACTGGTCGGTAAGACAACGACCGCGGCCAGTGTATATAAGTCCTGGCTTTGGATGATAAGGAATGAGAGCCAAGATAACAGAGTGATTTGCAACAGATAAGCGTAGTGGCAAAAGGTAAATAAAAAAGTGAAAGACGAAGGGGATTGAGCGACTTGAAGAGTGAACAAAGCTAGTCCTCGTCTTCATAGCCGTCATCATTATCGGTACCATTTGCGTTCTCGGACGCATTATCAGTTCCGTCGTCATCATCGGAGCCAGTACCGCTAGCATCGCCACCATTACCCTTACTCTTAGCCTTGGGCTTGGGCTTGGGCTTGGGCTTGGGCTTTGGCTTTACTCTACCCTTGGCCATGCTTTTGCCCTTGCCCTTGCCCTCGTCATCGTTGTTATCCCCGACTTCACCCTTGGTCTGAGCCTTGTCTTTCCCCTTCCGCGTAGGTTTGCCTTTCGCCTTGTGTTTGTGTTTGTGGTGCCCTTCCTCTCCCGACTCATCAGTTCCATCATCCTCTCCCGACTCATCCACATCGCCCGAATCAGGATCATCGTCTCCCGACTCCTCTGGGTCGGGTCTCTTGTGCTTCTTTTTGACCGGTCTCTTCGCGTCAGCGCGCTGACGTAGGCGGCTAAACGCGAGGGCGCGAGCAAGGGCGCGCTTTCTGGGTGTGGTGAAGGATTTGTCAACCGGTTTGAGCTCGGCGTTGGCTACAGCGATGTCGTTCCCATGCCCAAAGGCATAGTGAGTTGGAATAGGGGCAGCGGTGACGAACGTAGAGGAGGCGCCGGCGAAAGCTATGACAGCGTAGAGCAAGTTCATCCTCCCTGCTCGGACGAATCAACGGTTGCGCAGTATTTATCTTGGAATCCCACTGACAGGCCTGAAACTGAAAGGAACGGAATGGTTTGAAGGAGCGGAATGGTTCGAAGGAGCGTGTCGGTTAGAAGTTGGTTAGAAGCAAACAACGAGTTTGAAGTTTTCTTATTAACAAGGGGGACGCGCCCAGAACAGGATCGTGGCTTCTAGCGTGGCGATTTGATGGGTCGAATAGAATTGGAGCCCCACAGATGGCGTTATCCAGCTGGCCTATAGCACTAAGTTGCCTATATAAATGATTTTCGATTGCCACTTCCGATAGTGAGATGTCCATAACTGGATAATTGACGCATAGAACAGAAAGCATATGTTGGCTGCAATGTCAGAGCCTAACCCTCAGGCGCCTGTTTGACCTCCTCCACCAGGTGTCATAGCTAGTGTGGGAAGTTCCTTGTAGAGCACCGCTCCGAATCGGACGGCTCCCCGCAACCTCCCGCAACTCTTTCTCGGCAGACCCCGAGCTAATGAACACTCCTGACGCACACCTTGAGATTACAACCGACTCCGCTACTCATGTAGGTATGGATTGATTGCCATCTGACCATGGGCGACTCGGAACTCCTTTCATGTCAACCTCGTGATAATTTGATTCGATTTACTGGGCCCTGCGGGCTTACAGTGCCCTTACACGATATTCATCCGGATCAGGGAGCAGACAAAACCAATTCTCCCCGCACGGTAAAACAACTGGGACCGCATTACTGCTTTGAGTCAAATTGCTCGTCCTGCCCCTTCACACCACCGACGTCTCCGCGGAAAAATTCCCTCATGAAGGCCTTTCTACTCGATTATCAAAATATTTGCCTCTCTCCATGACATTTTGAATTCATGTCCTGACCCCATACGCGTACATATGAGAACAAAGTCTCTCTTACTGCCCTGCTACTAAGGCATACTTACCTTAAACATACTATCATGTTGCACGTACCTAGGAAATACGAATGGGATATACGCGCCGCTCCTTACCCACCGCACTCGACTTCGTTGAGCCCTCATCCACCTACTAACTGTGAGCTGAGTCGGGAAGACCTTTTCCGATGCCATAAGTCCATTAGCGCCAGGGCCCCCCACATCACAATCCAGGTCTATTCAGGCTGGTTTAGTGGATTTAGACATTGAAAAAAAAAGTGTGAAGGGGCGAAAGGGGTCTAACCTACCCTCTCAGTGCTTGCAATCGAAAAGAGTCGTTCGTCTACGTAGGGCTTACTGCAGAGCTTCAGACTCTCTACTGATAGGGCTCAGGCTGAGTGTTTAAGAGTTCGGGTATATGTAGCCACTGTTCCAGAAGCTAATATATCATAATTTTTGACATGATTCCCTCTCATCATAAGGTGTTTGAATTGTAACAAGTGGTTACTTTGTTATTGATCTTCGAAATGGCCTTCGTGCCGAGGTGGCAGATTTAGCCGTTTATACTTAGCCATGCTAATAAAGAGTCCTTCTTGCGCTAACAAAAGACTTTAAACATCATGTTCATCCCCCACGTCACAGTGAAGTCCATTCACTGCCGCCATCTGATCTGACACACTGATTCCAACGTGGTTGTGTCAAATATGGATTGATGCAGTAACATAGATAACTCGAAGCGAAGAGAAATGTCTTCCCCACGCGCGGGTACCAGGTCTGCTACCTCGGTACTGGCACTATCCCAGTATAAAGGCCCGTTGTAATTCGAATACCTCACGACAGGGGGGAATCATGACAAATATGCGGATATATTTACTTGCGGCGGGTACGCGTACAGAGATACTCGACAGACATGACAGAAATGATGGAATTGCGTGGAATCCATTAAGATGTAAGGATGTTCGTGAGTGTTGATCTGGGTATAAACGCGCACAAGATGGTAACGGTGTTCTCGAGTGTAAATCAGATTATGATCTTGATCGAGGGGTCTACGAATAGATGCGCATCAGGATGGAGTGGGTCAATAGGACGTTCGAGCTGCGGACAACAAAAAACAAGGGACGAGGGGACGAAAATGACGCTCAGGCAGCGGAACGCAGTCCTGCTTCTCTCATCGCCTTGGCTGGGCTCCCACCACCACTACTCCCTGCACTGTCCCCCCTATCCCCTTCATCCCACTCGACGTCTTGCCACTCGTCCAACGCCTCCCTCCTGGCACCTCGTTCATCACCCTGGTCGTGGTACAGCGAAAACTTGAAGAGCTTGTCGCGGAGGACGATAGTATACCGCACGAGTATGAATATTATTACTTCAGCGACGGCTATTCCGATAATGTACCCTGCGAGCTTGCCATGCTGTTGTTGTGGATCAAGGAAGTTATAAGCTGTTCGGTCATTAGCAGATGTGCTCTGGTAAAGATGAGCTCAGGAGCGTACCGTAACTACCCTCCGTCACGTGCGTAATGTATGCCATGCCAAGGTAGCCTCCGAGGAGCAAAATACACAATGGCAGATATGCCCATGGAAGGGGAGGAATATTGGTCGTCGTGATTTCGAGAAGGGCAAATACAGTATTGAAGATATGCAACGAGATTGCCGACCATGCTTGAGAAATATTTAGTTTAGTCTAAAAAGAGGGACGTGCATGTACGAACTATAATAGGGGGATGCAAATGTCTGTGGTGAAGCAAGGAGGACCCAGTAGCACACAGTCACCAGAATGGCTGGGACCACTCGTCAGCTGAGCGAGCAGGGCTACAAAAGGAGTAGACGCACGAAAGGTGACAGTCGTGCACAGAAGAAGCATATGAAGTGCCTGCAAGGCCCTAGGCCATCGTTGGAGGGGGTATGCGTAGACTGTAGAGGACGAGGGCTTGTAGTTGGAGGTGTGGTAGGCGGAAGTGAGAAAGTAGGCCGTGAGGCCGATAAAGGAGAGGTGGGTAAAGAACGAAAACCAGCTGGGACGCAGTCAGTTGGCGTCTCGCGGGACAGGGAAGGGGAGGAACATACATGTTGCCCTGGCGAAAGACGACGGAATCGTAGACGAGGGAGGTGATGACGGCGGCACAGCCATAAAGAGCGAGGACGACCCTCCTGAGGACAAGTAAGTATGGGGAGTGGATAGGAGACGAGACGAGACGGTGATGAGGGTCAAAGGGGTCGGAGAGTCCCAAGCAGGAGAACATGAGGGAAGGAGTCGTGGGACGACGGGATGGGCGTCAAGCGCTGAGGACGATTAAATAGGAGTGTCCGGCTAACTACAGTACATCATCGCACTAGTTTGAAATATAAAATAGTCCCAATAAGCACTGCAAAAAATACTCCAATCAGAATATATATGGCCCGCTGCTTGTTCGCCCTAAGTATTCCTGTCATGAGCTGTGCTGGTAACCAGAGAAGAGGCCATCGCGACTCACTGGCGGATCATTGTCTTGATCTTCCCAGACGCACGGTCAACATTGGTGTCTGCACCGTGCAGCTGTTTCTGACTCAGCACCCACAAGTATCCATAATAAACGGGAACACACACCGTATCCCTCGCATTCTCGATCTGCTCCCTCTGGCCCCGCAGGCTCCTCAAAATATCCGCTCCATGTGCCTCTGTTTCCAGCGCAATACGTGTCGAATCCGCGAGCCGCCTATTCCCGTCGTCCAGTGTCTCTGTGCCAACCAGAAGTCGTGCTCTGTCGCTCTGTTCGCCATATGGGTCGTCAGACGTTCCTGCTCCTTCCCCACGGGCCCTGGACCCGCCAAGAAGGTCGGAGCGCGCGGCCTGCGCATGCGAGTCCTTTGAAATCTTTCTGTACCTCGTCAATTCAGCCTTCGCCTGCCTCAGCCGCGTGGTATACTGTGACCGGATCGACGCTGGTATGCCTTGGATTTCAATTTCGAGTTGCGAGACCTGGGAATGTGTTAACCTGACATACATAATCGTAACAGTACTTTCACATACAACATCGTCCGCCTCGTCCAGTTCAATCTCCACTCTTCTCAGTGCAGCCTTCCTCTCCTCTACTCCTTGCTGAGCCTAGAGTTAATTACTCGATAGGTTATAGCTCCGCTCACCTCCCTGCGCATTCCTTCCACTGCCCTCGAGCTTGTCCTTGATGTCCTTGATGAGGTGCTTGAAATCTGCCTCATATGAGTCGAACAGCTGTGTTGGCGTTGGATCCATCGTGCTCGTTGCGTGGCTGAGAGCCGTATCCAGCTAGGCAACAGGTGACTTCATCATGACGGAGTCACACCGTCACAGGAAGCCCCTGTCACTGACATTCCTCCACAAGAGCAAGGCTATTGGTGCCCTGCAAACAGCTCCCGGTTCGTTTGGTGCGTCAGACGACATCCACTGTTCACCAACTCTTATTTTACCAGGGAACAAACGGAACAATGAGAACTTCATATTAAGCCCGTGTGGTCACGTCCAAGACAACGAGCTCAGATGGCCTCGACTTGCCCCCTTCTTCCTGATGACCTTGCGAAAAAATATCGATGTATATATGCAGGAGCTATGCATGCACCAAGTTCTTATCGCCGAATTTCTTCCGAGTTCCAAAGATAGTGCCTCCGTTTACCCACACAAAGTGTACAAAAGGCGTGGATTAATGTAAAATCTAAAGTATCATCGACTGAAAAAAAAATGCTGCTCACGATAATTTGTACTACCCTCGCCGCCGCTTTCCTCTCGGGCGCGGGAGGAAAAATTCTCTACGCCGGAGTCAATGAGGTATAAATACGCACCGTTTTAACACTGAACTCACTGTGCTAACCCCAGCATAATTCTCCAGTCTGGAGGAGAATTCGGCGTGTTTTCCCCCAATAATACTGGTTTTGGTCTTCCAGGGCGGTTCAACGTCGACTATGCGTTCATCAACAAGGTAAACGTTGCTCACACCCGAAACTTACTTGGCATTCGGCTCAAAATGCAATTTAGACTACTGTTGATATTTTTGTCGACCGAGAGAAGATCAACTTTTTCCGCGTCACATTCTTGATGGAACGCATGTGCCCTTTAGCTACTGGTTTAGGAAATCGGTTCAATGAAACCGTACACGGCTTCCATACTTCCCACAAAGCATTTTCACTCACAGCTTTGATAGTACTTCAACGAATTTGCTGACGCCGTCAACTACATCACCATTGCCAAAGGCGCATATGCATTGTTGGACCCTCACAACTATATGCGTTACAAGTAAGCTTCGTTCCTATTCTCTTCTTCCGATGACCCAATATAGTCTGTTTTTGCCTCAGTGATCCCTCCAGCCAGCCGTTCTCGGGCAGCGTAGGCCTACGACTCTTGATTACTCGCGCCCACTCAAAAGTTCTGATTACAGATAATCGGAGATACCACAGACCCGCGAGCAGCCACCACTGCTCAATTCCAAGCCTTCTGGCAAGAGATCGCCCGTCGGTTTGTGAATAATCCCAAGGTCGTCTTTGGCATCAACAACGAACCTCACACTATGGTAGGTACAACTTTCCCATTGTACTTCCCTCTCACTCACTTTGTTTTCTATTACAACAGCCCACAGATCTAGTTCTTCGTAACAACCAAGCGGCGATCAACGGTATCCGTGCGGCGCGCGCTCGTCAACTAATTCTTGCTCCTGGTAATGGTTTCACTGGAGGCCACTCTTGGACGCAAATCACAGGCAATGGAGCTGCCCCTTCGAGTGATTTCATGAATCAGCTTGTAGACCCACTACATAACACAGCAATTGATATACATGAGGTATTTTTTTTCCCTCGCTCGGTGTTTTTCTTTTACCAAGCACTCACATATTGTGTAGTATCTGGGTAAGCGCCAATACCTTTCCCTTTCTGTCCACCCGTACCGACACCGTCTGTTTTGCAGACATCGATTTTTCGGGTAGCCATGATGAATGCACACAACCAGCACCATCCAACTTGGCCGCCTTGACCCAGTGGCTCAAAGACAACAAGCTCAAGTACGCACATCAATAATCATTTTTCGATATTACACATAAATCTCAGATCATCTCAAGGGCCATGATCACCGAATTCGGCGGTGGCAACAACGACGTATGTTTCCAAATGGTTTCAGAGATAATTCAATACATGGCCGCCAATGATGTCTACATCGGATGGGCAATCTGGGCAGCTGGTCCTCGTGAGTCTTACAACGCTGTACCTTTCTCCTCACCGCATGTCCGCTCATAATTGGACAAAAATAAGTTTGGGGACCCTTCTCACCCTGTTGTGGCGCGGATACTGGGAGTCTCGAGCCTGGCCAAGTGAACGACATGGGCGGGCCGAAGTATGTCCAGTCTTTCGTAAACAAGTTGATAAGCAGGACTGAACACCGTACTGCAGTGCTTTCCAGACAGTCTGGGCCCGCGCCGTTAGACCCAATATCCCGACTGGTACGTTGACAAAGCTTGACCAGCGTATCAATGCTGATCCGCTCAAAAAAGGTCTAAAGAGAAATGGTATATCTGGGCTGTCATAATTAATCAAGCTATGTATCCGTATTTGCGTTTGTTTATGAATTATTTGGCCACGCTCACAAGGGCTCGTTGCCTTTGGGCACCTTCCATTGGTTGGTAATTGGCTGAAATATGAGATATATGAGATCTGAGATTTGGATTTGCGACGGTGGCAGTCAATGTACCACCTAAATCACCCTTCTCACCCAACGAAATACAGAAATACAGAATACAGCCTCTGGTACAAACATGTTGATTACGTTGTCCTTGGTGGGGCCACCGGGTTCAAACCTCCATTCCCAAGATCCACGAATGCTTCTCCGGCAGACACCCTGGCTCGAAAATTGGGTCGCAATAATTAATAATGGGTGCTACCTGATTAAATGGGGATCGATATATTAATCGGTCTCGGTTTCGTGCTGATTCTCAGGGCTGCCTTGGAGGCGACAAAGGGCGTTCCGATATCCGTCATCCCCAACTCTGAAGTCCCAGTTGAAAGAGAGGTGAGTTTGATGCTATGTGATACTTGATATCCGCACTTCTTTTGATCGTGTGCAACAATAAGGCATGTAATGGGCTGGTGACAAAAATGTTATGCGAGCCTAACCTCTGCCATCATCCACGGCCCTCACGAGTTCCCATCTCTCTCCAGAAGCTAGCTCTACCTCACCGAACCAACAGGAACCAACACACACCATCCGTCGTTAGGCTTCTATGAGATTGCTAAGTAAAGGCATATGCAAAAGTGACTAGCATTCTGAACCCTTTTCACCGATGTCCCTGAAAGGTAGCAAATTTGCAATTAAAGGTTGCTTTTAGAACAAGGAGCCACAAAAGGAGAGCTGGCTCTCCTTTACCTTTCATCGCCTCCCTCTCTTCCGTTCGGTCCTTCACCATTTTCGTTTTATTTCTCTGCCCCGGCTAAATGATTACTCTCAACCTACTCGTCTTCGCCGGTGCTTACATCCACCCTCGGCTTGGTAGGAGTTGCGGTATCTATTAATAAATCTCCGTTCACATTCCCCATAGTCACAGCAAATCCCTTGGCTGACCTCACTCTTATCACTCGACAAATTAATCCTCTTAGCAACCCTACCGAAGTCAGTTCTACTTGCGCCGATAACTGTAGCCAACTTAATCAAACCGTATCGGTGCGTTGGTCTCTCTCTAGATATTATGTTGGATGCTCCTCTGCTCACCTCGTTGCTTCCTGTCCCATCAGGGGTGCAACAGTGGCGACGTTAGCTTCATGTCGTGTATGTGTGGTAAGGAAGTGATATCGACCTTTGGGAACTGCATGGAGTGTGCCGTCGGCCACGGCCTGACAAATGAAGGTGCAACGTATAACATTAACGGTGCGTTATTCTCACTTTCATCAACCAGTAGACAAGCGCCTGACGCGTTCAGTAGCACTCATCAAGGGATGCAAGGCACAAGGCTATTCTATAACTATAACAGCTACCCTCCTCAGCGAACCCACTTTTAGCATATCGGCCCCTCAAGCCACTGGATCTTCTTCACCTCTCAGTACCAACAACGACAGTACCAACGCTGCTTGTAGTTTCCTCGTCAGTAGGGCTGGTACACTCCTTGGTCTCATCATCAGCGTAACGAGCCTCCATTTGGGTTGAGCCAGTTGGGAGGAACCGCCAACCAATGGGAGGTGCCGTGACTAATAATACTCTGTGTGCCACCCCGACGCTATACCACTCGGGATGGGCAAAGTCTTTCCCCACTCTTACTGAATCTTACTCCGAAAGTAAATTAATAACCCTCGAGGTGGGGTTGCCTCGGAGGCAGCAAAGGACGTCCAACTCTGGAATCTCGACTGAACGAGGGGAGAATGTGATGTTATGTGATGCCTTCCATCCGCACTTCTTTTGATCGTGTGCGGCAATAAAGCGTGTAATGGGCGGATGACAAAGATGTAATATGCGGACCTGACCTCTCTGCAATCAAGCACGGCCTTTACGAGTTCAAATCTCTTTATAGAAGCTAGTTTCACCTTGTTGATGTCTACATTCACCACTCGCCGTAAGGCCCGTGAAGAACTGCCAAGTAAAGGCTTATGTAGAGTGGCTGGCGTCTGTCAGCCTTCTGGACCCTTTTCGTTGACGTCCCTGACAAGTGAGAAAATTTTGCAATTAGATTGTATTCCTTTTATACAAGG
>RCFS01000081.1:0-46214 GCA_004296355.1 Lepiota venenata
GGTAATATTTCGCTGGCCTCCTGGAACTACAGGAGGCCGTTTATAAGTAGCTACGACACAATAAAGAGGCTATCGTTGTACATGAACATTCGACTACTTCGTTCTGGGGTGTATGCGGGGAATATGGAGCCACAGGAGGAAAGATATGAATATCTACATAAACTTGGGAGCATAAGGGGACGTTTCAGGTATACAAAGATGGGTAGCTATGGAGGAGGGGTAATAGAGAAAATACGGCGAATTCGAGAGAGCGCAGCCTAGTCCTACTGGAGCAGCGGGACACATATAATCGGGACCCCTGGCGCTTGTTCTTGTCGAGCACAGGGGGTCTCGTGTCTAATCGAGAGCGCTCCGTCTTCCTGATCCGGGTATGTCGTTCGGAGGGCGTCCCTGTGTGCCGATCAAGGGTAGCGTGGGGGCTCCCCTCACAGTGCGCTTGTACTCCAAAGACATGCCAGCAACACCTATCCTCCGACCCAGGCGAGCCTCCCATTCGAGATATCCAGGATAACATCATCTCTCCCTCCTCATCCCATCTGAGACGATTTTGCTTGCATCTATTTTTTTTGTTGCAGTGAGTGTATCGCTCTTTAGCAATGTGAAAACAAAGCCTCACAAGCTATATTATGCGGGATAAAGAAGCAACAACCACAGCCTGTTGGCTGCTCCACTGCAAGGGGCAGCACGCAAATTGCGATACAACCATTTCAAATTGAATAATTTCTAGTTCCCCAAGTCGTGCACTATAAAGACCTGATTTAAGGACCGGGTATTTCTTGAATGGATCACCTGTGACCGGCAAAGGAAGGTGGCGCTGAACCGCTAGGTAGCACTTGGAGTCCACTTGGAATATGTGCATGATTCGGGCTGGGTACAGCACCGCCGCCAGGGAATCGCAACGAAATAACACCTGCGAATTCCCTTCGTGCTTTGTCATAACTGAATAGTGGATACCATGACTTGTGTAAGAAGATCGAAAGTGCGCCTTTTGTGGAGGCCGAGTTTTGAAAGTCCTCCGGTAGGCAGTACTCAGTTGAGTAGGAAATGCAATGAATTGCCAGATAGATGCGTGGTCATCATTAGAATCAGGATAGGAGGTCAATGGGGAGGCCAATATATCAGTGGTCAATGTATCTCGTACTTGTGGCTCAATGAGTTTGCTGAAGATCGCTTCACAGTTCTGCAATGCTGGCGACTCTGATTTATGAATGATAGTGCGAAGATTGGCCATTCGAGTGTAGGAGCGACCAGTGGTCTCTTCATATTCGCCTGATGATCATATAATGACGAAGAGAAGAAATAAAAACTTGACATTTGCTCACCAGGCTTCGAATTGTTTGAAATTCGCTGAAGAATCCCAATTAGCCGTTCAAAGGGGAAGGCCCACCAGCCATGAACGGGCCCATATTGAAGTAGAAACTCGTGAAGGTGAAGTGCCATATGATGGTTGGGATGAAACTGGTAGGTCGGGAAAAGTCGACTGATAGCTGAAATGTATTCTTTCATATGATGAAAGTATTGAGTAGCGTGTGATTTTGAAGTGGTGCGCGAAGTAGCAATAATCACCGCCGAGACAAGATTCATGGTTGCTTGTAAAATTTCATAGTAGCGCAGAGATCGCAGGTTGCCGTCCTCAGTCTCGCTCCATAGCCGAATCAGAGTAATGACCAAATACAGTGTCCCGAGCATACGCCACTGGTCAGCCTTCACTTTGCCATGTCTCCCTGATCCGATGTCACCAGGGACCGAGGTCACCCAAGAAGGTGTTGATATTTGTGCTATGTCAGACCAGATCTCTTTCAGGTGACTCTCTGTGAAAACAGCACCGAGGCGTATTTCTTCACTTTCCGACCGCATCGGCTGTGCCAGACGCTAGATATGAATATCTTTAGTACTGCGCATTGGCTGGAAGAAAGCACCTTACCCAGTCCATAAGGGACCCTGCAAGCTCCGCGTTCGTTGCCCGTTCATCGTATGCAATCTGGAGCTGGCGACAAGCAAATTTGAGCGCTGCCTTGGCACATTTCGCCCATTTCCTGCATGTGTTATCGTCGTTTTCGACATCCTTCTCGAGGTACTTTCTTAAGCGATTGACCGATTTCTGCTCTACAGGCTTGAGGTGCCCGCATTCGGCAAAAGGGGGAACTGTGCAAACAACTTTATCTTCACCCTGTTTAAGACGAATGCCGAGGATTCCATCAAAGTGCTCCTCAAGTAGGCCTAAAAACAAGTTGTGCATGGGATCAACGACAACAAACCGGGAAACGTCAAAATATGGGAGGCGAAAGAGCTCGGAGGTCCGAATTCCAGCTTGACTAAGTATAGTCGTCTGTGTGGTCTGATTGGGGGCTGCTCGGAACTGTGCAGCCCAGTTACGGGTCTCTTCATTTGTACGACGTCGCCAGGATGTATAATCTGTGTTTCCATATTTCTCAGCCTGTCGGGTGCAGTAGCAGATAGTACACATGAAGCTGTGCGTAGGTGACGCGAATCCTGCTATTTTTCGGGCTGCCACAAGATCACAGATTACTGCCACAAGTGCACAGCGGACATGGCGGCCACGAGGGTGGAAGTGAGTCCGAGTAAAGAATATACCAAGCTCCCAGAGTTCAAGGAGTTCGTCAACAAGCGGTTTTAGGTAATGATTAGTTGCAGTAAGTGGTGGCTCATTTGGACCGGGAATAATGCCTGCCAAAAACATGTTCTCAGGTTTGTAGCGCTGATCAGGGGGAAGATTTAGGCATATTAGCGAGATCATGCCATTAGATATTTTTTTCCCTGCTTGCTTGTTTCCGAGAGGGTTGAAGAAGTCAATGCACAAGCCAAATACGTATCGACCCTCATGCTTTGCTGAGCCAAAGTGCTTTCCGTCGGGTCCGCAAAACGTTCGAAGAGTGGAACCATCAAAGACGTCGTGCATCTCTCGAGGATCATCACAGCTTGTCCGATCCCATGCGCTGTCCATCATCTTCTCGAATCCAGGGCGAGAGAGAAGGCTGGCGAGCCAGTCCTTGAAGTGGAAATATACAAAGGGCTTGACAGGCATTTGTACCTCCTTTCCTCGGACAAATTTGGAAGTAGTGAGGATGGTCCCGCACTCCTCCGCACCAGAGTATTCCCTCTGGTCGCACTGAGCTGGGTATTCAATGGGACTGGGTGATTCATGTGGGTACATGGGAGGATATGTTCTGTGACATTTGGGGTTAGGACACACCGCATATGTCGTCGATCTGCCCTCGAGGTGTAGATGTTCCATGATGGAGCGACTGTCTCGCGGAAAATCAGACAACAGCTTTTTCTCGGGTGAACCAATATTTGGCCCTGCGCGCATGAGTGACAATTGAACTGCATAGTAATTCATCTCGATAAGAAAGTCGGCACCGCGTCTAGGAAGCCCAAAAATAGCCTGGCAGGCTGCGATTGAGAACAGATTGACCTGGAGGATAGGATCAGCATTGGGCAGGATTCCCGCAAAATGATGTTCTACATAGGGGTTTAGTAAATTGCATGAACAGGAGTGGTTGAAATTACGAACTAGTGTTATACGCATTGACTTTATCCTGCGGGGGGCATTTTGCTGCCCGATGACGCTCTTGAATCCGTTGGATATTGCTCTGTAGGGTTTCAACTACGCGCCGCATTTCTTGCATATCCTCATCATGGAGTGAAAACCCAGTAAGATCATTTAGGAACGCATGGTAGGTTGTGAGAAGATCTTTGAAATTCCGCTTCGAGGCTGGGCTCAGGGGGTAGGTCGATAGTGAGAGTGTCTCTGACAACTCCCAAAGACGCAAGATGGAGGCTGCAAGCTGCAACGGTTTGTCATCTTCATTACTAAGAAGCCGTGTCGAGCTGAGGCTGCCACCATGAATCTTTTGTACAAGATCGGTCGGAGGGTAGGTGCTGCCGTCATGTTTGGGGGGTACAAGTGTCTTGCACGGCGATTCGGCATCGCGGAGCTGCAAGGTATTAAACATCCGCCCAAGGTTATCAATGGAATCATGGGCCGAAAAATCGTCAGCTGAGGATGGAGGGGTATAATCACGTCTTCGAGAGGGTGGGGGCGATCTATCTTCATTGCAGCTAATACGATTACCACCCGACCTCAGGCATGGAGATTCAAGAACATCGGCAGGGCTTGGATCAACATTCCGAGCAAGGGCTGCAGACGTAGCGTCCAGGATTCGATGTTTTTCGACGGTACGGGAATCTCGTATAGCACCCTGGCACCTACGACTGGTACAATGACACTGGGGCATGAAGGGCAACGTGTTTCTGGAAGTCCAAAAAACGACGTATTTCGAAGAGGCTTAAGCCACCCACTGCATAACTTATATTTATGGATTATCTCCAATATTGAGGAAACAATGAGCTCAATTGGACGCATTTTACATTATAGTCATTTTTGAATGGAACAATAACAGCCGCTGGGCCACTCTCCCTTGTACTCAGTTTATAGCAATCGGTTTAGTGCACCCGAACAGTAGTTTGAGGTGCCTTATGAATGGGTGAAGCCGGACCGAGGGAGATGGAGGATAACAGGCACCAAAAAAGGCAATCACACTTTATTTGGCCAGTGTGATGGAGCTTGCCGGAGTCGATCAATAAATTAATGTGTCTGGAGAGCCAAAACACAACCTGGTCAGGACTTGTGTCGGGAGAAACCTATAAGACAGGCGCTGCAGGTGACATGATAATGTGCGAGGGATACGTCGGTGACAACATGCACTGCTTTCATAGGTTTCAATTTTGCAATATTGGGGTTCATGAGGACGCCAACCTGGGGAAAACTTAGGTCAACCTATATTTGATATACTGAAGATGAGACACACCTTGTGGACCTCTACCGTTGCCAAACGGAGGTTGGCGACCTCAAGCACGCGAGGAGGCTGAGAAGATCTCCGAAGACTTGCTTAGAGGCTACACTCAGGGGTAGGTCCGTGATAAGAGCGCCTCTGACAGCTCGCGGGGACACAAGATGGAGGCTGCAAACTGTGAAGGCGCATCATCCTCATCATCAAAAGTCTGCCAACATTGTCATGAATCTATTGCACAGGGTCAGTCAGAGAATAGGTGCTGCTGTCATGTTTTTGGGGTACAAGAGCACTAGGGCATAGAGGGCAGCGCGTTTCTGGAGGTCCAAAAAACACGGACAGCCCTGCCCCACTAGATGAAGACAATTGTGTAGAGAACAAGAACAATAGTGACTAAACAAAAAACAAGGGACTCTCTGGAACGCCGAAAAAATCGCTTGTAGGGATTGCAAGCCAAAGAAATCGGGCGGTCATGAAAACCGATGTTGGGCACGTGAGCGTGTGAGCGTATGAGCGCACGAGCACCATCAGCGTATTCCTTGCGCGTCACCATATCATGAACAGCGCCTGTGTTATGGGCTTCTCCAGACACAGGTCCCGGCTAGGATGTGTTTTGGCTCCCCAGACACATTCATTCAAAAAGATATGAAGACCATGCAACGACTGCCCATGTATTAAAATCTCTTTTATTAATTTCAACCTCGACTCCTACGCTTCAATATACTGGTCAACTAAAGTACAATTGCCTTGCCTTGTCCTTGTCATCCCTCCATTTCCTTTGGCTTGGCTTCGCCTATCCCCTTCACTCCATGCATGTTCATTTCTATCCTACAAAGAAAAGGATCACAGCCAGTCTGAAATGAGCTGCCATATGTGCATTATATATTTACTCTACTCTGCATGGCACTTCTTCTCAGGATTACGATATGGAATGCTGTCACATAAGAGAGAAAGACTGGCCTAAACACAATTAAAGCGCGAGCGCGACAGTCGGACTCATGGTTGCTGAGCTTTGTATCTGAGATAGGGTGCACGCGATCGCGCCCAAAGGCGCTTCAATACTATCGCTGGTTGGATATTCGGACAGGCGATATGTTCGGACAAACATTTATATCTCATTTTCCGCTGGCTCAATCGCCGTAATTACTCGTAATTGGCTTCTTTTATGCATTTAGAAGCATTTACGGGCATTTTGAAGCAAAGAGATCGGGCGGATGTGGAGAAAGACAATGTCATCCTTTGTCACTCAGCCGAGAAAGCCATGTCGGAGTTTCAATCCCTTCTGGGCAAGCGCAGGCTAGACGCCTCGCGGGTCGGATTTAATTACCGGAGTACAATATACCCCTGAAGCCTTCGTTTGATCTTCATTTTGTGCCATGGTAACACACGTACTTTGCCCCAAAAGCATAAAGGAAGGTGGCCATACGACGACTATTATTGTTCGATTCAACAATGACTTTTTATATGGCTTTTGTTGTGCAATTGTGATCATTGTTTCTTCCATCTATGTAATGGACGTCCTTAATTCTCTTCAAAACACCTCGTATGCTGAAAGACTAATCCTCCCATTACATTATCCTTCCCCTATCTCGCTGCTATGTACCACTCAGCGGCCATCTCATCGCCAGGATTGCCTTCCAACTTAGATCCAGTGGAGGACCAGGAGAAGGTTGTAGGCGTAAATAAAACCAAGGTCCGAGTGCCCGCTATCCAGGATCCTGTTACAGACCCCAAGGCTTTCCGAATCATTAGGGGCCTACAAGCTAAAGTTTGTTTATATTGCTTCTGAAGAGCCATCATTCCTTAATTCCTCCTTAGAATGCTATACTAAGGAAGCAGCTAGCTAGGGAAAAAACAACGCCAGGACTCAACGTGAGAGTTACAGGCTATTCATGTAGATGCCCCTATCTAACATTGAATTCAGCTTGTCTTGCCTAGGATTTCGCATCAGACACCACCCATTCTGAAAGGCGCAAATTTGGGTCTTGCACCCCTGGGGTCCCCTGAGCCTAGTTTCCGCGACGCAACCATGGACGATCTCATCGAAGAGGTACAAAAGGTGCACGACCTATATACTGAAGTTCCTCCACCAATCAATATCTTGTCGAGCACTCGTAAGTTTTTATTTGACGCCATTTTTGTTGCTTCATGGGTTTTACAGCAACCGAGCCACGGTCTGAGATTGTGAAGGGCAAAGACAAAGAAGTACTGGATGCACACTACGTTGAAGAACAAGGGCGTGAAGGGAGTATTTTTCAAAGTCACATGGACATCGCGGAAGAGCTGGAGGTTATCGACACGATCCAAGAAAAGGCTCCATTTGACTGGGATCGATATTATTGTTACGACACCATGAGTATGAGCATGTCTGATGATGATCGGGTTAGTAAATCTTAGCCTCCTCACCTTTAAATACTGATGAATGTATGGTTTCAGGTCCTACCTCAGCCACCGCCGTGGGTCCCCCCTTTAACAAAGTTTTCCCGACCGAAGGGCGGTGCTAGCAAAATAAAATTAGTTGAACCGCTTGAGGAGAGCCCGCACTTTAATGCTAGATACCAAAAACACAGTATACCCACCGATCAAGTAAGTTTTGACCTACGTAATAAGGTTTTGTTGCTTACCATGGTTCAAAGTTACTGTATTCTCCTCTACTGAAAACGGGACAAAGTAGTGCAACCGGTAAAGCCCCTCAGAGATCTGGAGTGGGAGGCAAAAGAGGAAGGAATGTAGAGGTCACTGGGCTAGGTCGCCGGCCCATACACGCCCCAGCCAACCTCGACCATGGCAGCTATCTAGGTCCACGCAAACAAGAGGTCATTCCTCTACGTTCAAGCTCTAATAGGAGGATATCAACAAATAGGACTCAGCGCCCTTGTGAGCCCATGAATTATCAATTCCTTGAGTTTGAGAGAGCTCCGGTAATGCTCCCTCCCCGATGTCCCATTCATATCTGACTCTGGGCATCAGAAATTCATGAAGCCAAACGCGATGTCTAGTCCGCCTCTACCCTTTGTATACAAAGATGTTATGGGAAGATATACCCCTGAAGGCTTAGGAGGTGAAGAACTCTCTGATATTGAGGAGAATCTGCCAGTGAGTTGTCCTATACTCAGTTCTTCTTTAATTATGAATATAGGACCCACAGAAATTGCTCCCTCCACCACATATACACAAGAAGATGCCCACAGTCAACAATAGCCAGGTAAACAGACCTTTTTCCATACCCCTCTGCTTACCGCTTATAAGGCATCTTGATGCTAGAGGCACACACCACGCCAAAAGGTGGCTCAACCCTCCCCTGACATATACCAACAGACCACAACGAGCATGGAGAATGGCAAAGAACTCCCGCACCTTGAAACACCAGTAAGTTATTCTTTTCTGTGGTTCCCACTTTGCTATTAATGACAATCACCAGAGATACAGTATGCTGCAGTTTATGGCTACTCAATTTGATACTGAACCCCCCCTAGGCGCACGCCAATTGGCAGGTGGGAGTTATGGGACTCCGGCCACGCCTACCTCACGTTCAGTATCAACCAATATGGGCTTTCTCAGTGATGAAGAAATGGAATCCCCACGGCGGGGAAAGAGCTCGAGTTATGATGGCATCGACGTGAGTTTTTTGATCTTGTAATATCTACGTTGTTACATCAATGTCCCAGAGACTAGAAATGTTGATCAAGGAGGTGAACGACCTCAAAGAGCGCTACAAGCACGACCATGCCACTCCACATAGGGCCAGGATCACCCCCAAAAGTGCCGCAAATGCTCGTTTCAAGACGCCCACAAGGAAGGTACGAGATACGGAATCCACTCAAAGACAGGTGAATAGTTTGATATTCAGCAATGATTGATACTCAAACAAGCAGTCTGCTTGGCGGAAACATATGAACCAATTGCTCCAGATCGATAAAGATAATGCTATCATTTCCGTTGAGGACCCCGATGTGGAAGATGTTACGCGTTTTGAATGGGATGAGGACATTCAGGAGTTCTGGCCTTCCTTGGATCCAATGCGGCCAAACTGGGACAACATCTCCTCTGCCTGGAACAAGAAGCTTTGTGATTTGTTCCTTCAGGAGCTTGAGTTGGATGGAGGGGCCATATACTCCAATGATAGCCTGCGGGTTGAAGTTGAGAGCTACTTTTTCAGTCGCTTGAAGAGGCTCCGCCGCCTTCGCCAGAATTTAATGGGAGATTCAAATGAGGACCCAGATACAAGGGATGAACATCTTTCTGCAAAAAACAATTCTAGATTACAAAAGAATAGGAGAACCACCCGACGTCACAAGGTATGTTTGAACCAACAAAAAATGCCTGTAATGCTGGGGATCTAACATATCTTCCTACTATAGTTATGGGAGACCCGCTGCGCTATTGCAGACGAATCCAAAGATCAGCCTACCTGGGCTCCACTGTTGGATATGGTCACTTGGCTTGACCATGCAGGGATGAGCTCAGACGAATCTGACAAAGACAACTCAGATCAGCCAATCTACTATGTCAAACGACTCCCATGGCGTAGTCAGCAGGTCACCACCCTCCTTCGGATTGTTGATCAAGATCGAAACACAACCAATGCCTATGGAAATACTCGGGCTGGAAATCCACCGCGTAAAAGGATCATTCAGAGGAAGGCTAATGAGACTCGCCGACAAGCCCCAGCAGGTTTACCAATCAATTTCTACGACCAAGATTGGCTCAACAATCTTCATGCTAGGGAAGTAAGAGAGTTGAATCCTGATGCTGAGTTTCCTCTGCCCAGACCCCAGGAATGATACTACTCTGGTGCCAATGGTTGGAGATTACAGGGGTGGGTGCTTGGTGTGAGGGGAGCCCACACGCTACCCTCGATCGGCGCACAGGGACGCCCTCCGAACGACCTACCCGGATCAGGAAGACGGAGCGCCCTCGATAAGACACGAGACCCCCTGCGCTCGACAAGGACAAACGTCAGGGATCCAAATTGTATGTGTCCCGCCGCTTCAGTAGGACTAGGCTGCGCTCTCTCGAATTCGCCATGTTTTCTCTATCCATCATCCTCCATAACTACCCCTTTATGCCTACATGAAACGTCCCCAGTCTATGCAGATATCCATTGCTCTCTCTTCGTGGCTCCATATTCCCCGCATTCGCCTCAAAACGAGGCGATCGAATGTTCGTGTACAACGATAGCCTGCTAATTGTGTAGTAGCTACTTATAATCGGCCTCCTGAAGCCCCAGGAAGGCAGCGAAATATCACCTACACTCATCTCCAGCTTCTTTTCTCTTTCTTGCGCCATTTGCAAGCTCTCTCTAAGATTCTCCTTACCCAACCACCTCCTCTCTCCCTCATCCTCGTGCTCGTTGTGCACATCTCCTCGCCCCTGTCTCGTTTACCCATCTCGAAGCCTGGTGGTCGTCGTAGACGATCACGCTCGCGTCTGTTTTGTTCGTAAGCGAGTTTCACTCACTTCATTGGACTGTTGGATGGTGGGGACGGTTACAAAGCCTCGCGACTGTTAGAGACAGTCACACTCGCGCTTATTTTTCGTTGTAGGCAAGTGTCACTCTCTTCACTTTCTCTTCTCTGTGGTTCTATTAATAGTTCAATATTTAATAATAGTCACCTAACTATTTTGTATTCCTACATAGCAAACGTCTGACCCATGTAAATAGGGTAAATAGATTTCTGCAAGTAGATAATATCAATGCCAACTCCGCTGTGACTGTCACATGACTCATGTTCTGGTGCGGGTCACAGTCATAATGAGCCAACTCTCCCCCATCCTACACGTATTTTGGGCTTTCCAGATACGTGTGACACAGTTGTTTTGGGCTTCCAGACATCTTATAGGAATGGATGGAAGGGTTTCAATTATAGGTGGTGACATCTATTTTTCTCCAAACTGCACTCGCGATCTTCAACTACCCGACGCCTTAGAGAATGTCAACGAACTCTTTACCATTGGGAAGTCCACCGCCTCGGAATTTCAGCAGCCACGTTGGTGGTCACCTTTCCTCGAGTGGTTGGCCTTTGTGCCGCGCGCGCCTGTGTTATATAGTGGGGTGTTGTTTGACACGCTCGCGTACGTTCCTCGTCGAATACCTAGCGTATCTCCACGCGGCTACACGCTCCACAACCAGCTTGTTGCGCAATGGCTAGTGTTGGACGAGTTACTCGCTCGGGTAACTAACCTGTTGGGTGAGAAGAATAGTTTCCGCTACAAACGCCCCTTTTCTCCCTTCCACTTCCGGTATAACCAAGGTCATGGAACAGAAGCTTCCGCTCGTTCATCTATCACCCAGGCTCGGGAGTGGTTTTCGCTTTGGATTGGATTGTTGTATTGGATGATAACGAAAATCCCGGATCCTGGCCACGTAGAGGGCCTGTCACCACCTCTATGGTTCGTTCAGTTGGCGGTTTTCCGGCGCCTCAGTCAAGTCTTTCTTGACGGTTTCCGTACGGCTCCACTTTTACAGAGGGGCTGGCATATTGACCGCGCTGGCGTGATACTACACTTTCCCGCCGACCAACCAGCTCAACCACCATCATCATGGTTTATTGAGATGGGAGTCCCAATATGGTATCGCTGGGGAACCCGTGAAGGGGCTGTCGCCTCTAATTCTCATTTCCCTCTCGTAGCTCCTTCAGAATGGCAATTGCAGAATGCTACAAGTTGGCTGGTTTCCGAACCAAGTGGTTTTGAGGCTGTTGATGCACCTCTTGCAGCAATCAACTCGAATCCCTTTCTTCGTGAGGCTGTGGACATATCTCTTGAACCAACCAACTCAAATCCTTCCCTCGATTCAAATCTTCCCTCTGGCCCCGATCCAACCCACGAGTCTTTCTCCTTGAGCGCACACTCAACCGCTATCGCAGCCCAAACCCCTGAGCGTGCACGAACATTTTGGGAACCGTTCTTTTTATCTAGAGAAGCACTTAATTCCAAGAGAATGGAACGGGAGACGCCAAAACAGCGTCAGGCACGAGAAAGCCGTACAAAGAACCCCCCTACAAAAAGTGTGCCAGTCTATATTTGGGATTGGGACTTCGATCGCCCGGATCAGTTCACTCACACACTGGTACTCCGCAGTGAGCGGGAAGCTACATTGGAGCAGCATAGTGAACGCCAGAAGCGTTATGATCCTTTCTTCAATGAATGGCACTGCTGTAGCGAATGGGGACCTGATCCAGACCCAGATGATGAACCGAATGAACCATACTTCATGGAAGATACTGGTTGGGAATGGGGACCCGATCCAGACCCAGATGATGAACCAAATGAACCGTATTCTGTGGAAGATACTAGTTGGGAAATGCCTGCTGGGGATTTGGAGCGGCGTTTTCTGGATAATCAACCTGATCTCGAGGGCCCTACACCAGTAGTTCCTCTATCAGAAGAATCAGAATCAGAATCAGAATCAGAGGGATCTCCGTCAATCCCCGAACATCCATCCAAAAACCCAGCATATATTGCTGAGCGTGCTCAGTATGAAATCCTTGATACTCTCATTTACTTCTATGGTTTTGTCCCTCCTCTTCCCCTCCCTACAACTTTTGAGGGTGACCCTATCAACGTACAGGACTGTAAAAAATTTTTAGCAGTTCTCGCCATTGAGTGGGTGCCCTCAGACAGCCTCTTTTTTTCGCGGCCGATTGCGAAGCCTTGCGTCCAGTTCATCCAAAATTTTACCTCAAAGGTTCCCAGGAAACCCTCTTCAGATGACTGGGATTTAGATCCTTCTAACCGCCAGCCACTTTCATGTTCCCGGCGGCTCAAGTACATCTGCAGTGTAAAGAATTCAGCCTGCCAGATGTACATGTTTGATTTTGGTGACTCATCAACTGTACCATGGAAACTTGCGGTCTATAGCGCTTCTACCGCACTCTATATCTGCCGCTTGGATAGGACGATGAACGAAAGGGACATTGCCTTTGATCTTGTCCAATCAGGAATCCCATTCCGGACTCTACAACGGAGTGACACCCTCCCAGTTGCCCCCTCTAGCAAGCCCATTTCCCTAATCATCCCAATTCGGTCACAGCATAAGTTTATGCCCACTGACTATGATTTTTATTTAAAGCAATGTGAAGAGATATTGTCATTACCTTATGCGCGTGCGGCGTTGCTTCGTGGGGGATTTCCATGGCGTGTTGGGATGGAGTGTAGGATGAGCATTCAAGAGGCCTTGCGTGGACCCACAGGTTGGCGCGCTAACTCGGCTAACATATTCTCTGTCCATGACACAAACGGTTATGAATACATGGATGACGATCTCAGCGTTGATGAGCTCAAATTACTTTCTGGAATGTACATCTCATTCACCGGTAAGTATTTCCTACTGAAATGTTACATATTTATCTATTTTTTACTTCATAGGTCAAGGCTCTCAACAAGCGAAGCTCTCCTGGTTCCCCCTTACAAGCACTTATGAGGGCAGTGGCGAGGATCAAGGTCGCTGGACGTCCCGCATCAATAAGCTCCATATGGACCATGTCCAGGCCATTAAGCGTGAAGAAGACGAGCTGGGCGTTCCCCTTCCTGCACATAGATGGCGAGACAAGTTGAGGGGTCAAGGGGAGATGCGTCGTGCACGCAAGCAGCTTGAGGACTGGTCCAAGGAGTTTATTGAAGGACATGTAGACTTATTCTAATGTATATTTTCTTTTATTTATAATAGCATAATAGCAACATATTCTTGCTGGAATTCATTGATTGCAAATGATCCTGCAAGTGTGAGGGCGGTATTATTTGCTCATGCTTTCTTTATTTCCAGATCCCCTCCTACCTCTTAACCCCCCTCACCGGGTACTAAACTTGTCTAATCGGCATGCCGGTGTTCATTACTCATCTGTTACTATTCACATCCCAGTGAACCCCAATTTACATTGTCTAATGTTGCAACATGCGGCTAATATCATAACCAGTGAGAGGAGGTGCACGGGATCGTGCACAATGAGGCCGAGCGAAAGAGAAGTGAGACGTATAATTAATATTATTATTAGACACAAAAGGTAACGTAAGAGATTGAGACAAAGAGGGATCACCATTCTTCTCTACCTGACAAAAGCCAAGCATCACAACAATGGTGTTCCCGATACAGGACCGACTCATTGATAAATTAGAAACTCCCTTCAGGGCTGCCTTGGAATGAGTTCCACTTCGTCATCTTAGATCCACTGATGACTTGATTGCCGAAAGTCGGAATTAGGGGGGGAACAGGTCCCGGGTGACGGGCGCTATGCCGCCATTTATTGTTAGACTCTAAACAACAAAAATGAGACAATAAGATAGAAAAACGGCATGACGGGTGGCACTTGGGATGCTGATTTATAGAAGGGATGCTATGGTCCCGACCGTAGTGATTCCAACAGACAACCTAAACAGAAATGCGTCTCTTCTCGAACAACCAAGCAGCGGAAGTAAGGCTCGGCTGCTATCTCGTTCAGTTTCGAAGTCACTGACCTGTATTCCCAGCGCTACCAGCTCCTGGCCAGGCTACGGGGGCACGCGGGCCCCATTAATTGCCTTGCATTCGCAGGGGACGGAGAATATCTTGCAAGTGGAGGTACGTTCTGGAAGGTCTCTTCAGCTCCCTACCTTGACAAAGATGCTACAGGTGATGATGAGCGAGTCAGGATATGGAATATCAAGGACAGAGTGTGTGTACAAACCATCTGTGATTTCGGACGACGATGGGGACAAATTACTTGCATGCGGTGGCAGGGGCCATTCTCAAGTGAAGGCTCGTATCTCATGTTTGGCACGGGAAGGGGCTTTGTAAATATCTATATGTATAGCTCGAGATTGGTGAGCCAAGTTCTAAACGATTAGTGGAGCGCTCCTCACTATAACAGAGGTCATATGAAGAAGTACAAGCTATTCTTCCCTTTTCTGAGAGTGAGGGGATTGAAGCAATAGCATACGACAACGTGCATCGCTGGATTGGCATCTCCGGTCATCAGGGGGGAATTAATATGTATTCGGTGAAACAAGATGGTAATATCCTCACAGTACCTTTCGCATGCAATATTTGCTGATCCTTTTTATGAATAGGGGTCCTTGAAAAACTCTGGAGCGCTCCGGGGTTGGCCCGTTCGCCCCAGTGTTTGGCTTTCTGCAATAAATGTGAGAATATCATAGCATTTGCAACTGAGACGGGAACAATGTAAGCTGACCCTCGTTGTACGAGTACTCTGCTGACCCTGGTTAGAACCTTCTTTGACACAAAGACAGGCCACATACTAAGGTCGAACCTCCTGAAATCTGCCATGTATGTCCCTCCGGCATTACTCTTCTCAAACTCACTCGCGACATTAGCGGAGGCACTGATGTCTGTCCGAATGGGAAATACTTTATTATCGATAATGTTACGACTGGATTTGACCTTTATGAAGTGGGCAGGGCATCGCCAGTGCAGAACGTATCCATTCCAAGGACTCAAAGATACGCGACCGACGTAGTATTCGGAGAGAACGGAGCTATGATAATTGGAGGAAGCGACCACGGAAAGGTCTATGTAATAGATGCTGCAGCACCTGACAAGAGGGAGACCCTCAATCATGTTCCATGGCATGGAGAAAGAGGCTCGTCAGCTTTTCTTTCGTTCAGCGCAGGACTGACTGCCAATATAGATAAGACGTTAGTCCAGACGATTCAAGCATTCTCGTCCCACCAAAACCATTACATTGCCAGTGGGTCCTCAGGCCCAGAGCATACCATCATCCCGGAGTATACTATTTCTCTGTGGGTAAAACATGTAAGTGGTTAGAAAAGGAAGTTGAATATTTGATCATGCTTCGGCCAGATACCCCAAGATGGAGGGAATACTCGACAGCGGGAGAAGGGCTCCTTATTGATCGGGGTCCTTATCTTCCTCAACTGCGTATTACTGTGTTTTTTTATAACTGGCTATCACCATGCGAGGGGAGCTCGCGTGCTACCTTCGATCGACACACAGGAACGCCCTTCCAACGGCTTGCCCGGATCAGGAACACGGAGCACGCACAAGATGACACGAGACCCCCCGCGCTCGATGAGAACAAGCACCTTAGGTCCAGATTATATGTGTCCCGCTGCTCCAGTAGGACTAGTTTGTATTCCTTCCAGTTTGCCGTGCCCTCCTTATTATCCTGCCTCCATAGCTACCTGTCTTCGTCTACCTGAAACACTCCCTCGCACTCTTGAATAAATGTAGATATCTTTCCTTGTGGCTCCATATTCCCATATCCCAGAGCGTCATCCTATGTCCTTAGCCTGTCACGCTCTCTTGCTGAAGAGCTCGTTTACCATTTGCACAACCTTGAGATCTTGATAATGAAACTCTCTATGATTCTCGCGGTGGAACGGGTTCATTTCATTTCATTGTAAAACATAATCTTGCCAGAATGGAGAGTCTTGCTTGTATCCTTATGGATCCCCACGAAGGAAGGGCTCAAGAACTCGGTAGACTGCCGGGACCGTTCCTCTCATTCGGGTGTGACGTATCTCTTCGATGAAGTTTTCCCCCTTGTTAGACTGAGCGTACGCATAGCTGCAATGAAGATAGATCGCCCCCACCCTCTCGAAGACGTGATTATACCCCTCCATCCTCAGCTGACGATTTTTCGGCCCATGATTCCATTGATAACCTTGGGCGGATGTTTAATACCTTGCAGCTCCGCGATGCCGAATCGCCGTGCAAGACACTTGTACCCCCCAAACATGACGGCAGCACCTACCCTCCGACCGATCTTGTACAAAAGATTCATGGTGGCAGCCTCAGCTCGACACGGCTTCTTAGTAATGAAGATGACAAACCGTTGCAGCTTGCAGCCTCCATCTTGCGTCTTTGGGAGTTGTCAGAGACACTCTCACTATCGACCTACCCCCTGAGCCCAGCCTCGAAGCGGAATTTCAAAGATCTTCTCACAACCTACCATGCGTTCCTAAATGATCTTACTGGGTTTTCACTCCATGATGAGGATATGCAAGAAATGCGGCGCGTAGTTGAAACCCTACAGAGCAATATCCAACGGATTCAAGAGCGTCATCGGGCAGCAAAATGCCCCCCGCAGGATAAAGTCAATGCGTATAACACTAGTTCGTAATTTCAACCACTCCTGTTCATGCAATTTACTAAACCCCTATGTAGAACATCATTTTGCGGGAATCCTGCCCAATGCTGATCCTATCCTCCAGGTCAATCTGTTCTCAATCGCAGCCTGCCAGGCTATTTTTGGGCTTCCTAGACGCGGTGCCGACTTTCTTATCGAGATGAATTACTATGCAGTTCAATTGTCACTCATGCGCGCAGGGCCAAATATTGGTTCACCCGAGAAAAAGCTGTTGTCTGATTTTCCGCGAGACAGTCGCTCCATCATGGAACATCTACACCTCGAGGGCAGATCGACGACATATGCGGTGTGTCCTAACCCCAAATGTCACAGAACATATCCTCCCATGTACCCACATGAATCACCCAGTCCCATTGAATACCCAGCTCAGTGCGACCAGAGGGAATACTCTGGTGCGGAGGAGTGCGGGACCATCCTCACTACTTCCAAATTTGTCCGAGGAAAGGAGGTACAAATGCCTGTCAAGCCCTTTGTATATTTCCACTTCAAGGACTGGCTCGCCAGCCTTCTCTCTCGCCCTGGATTCGAGAAGATGATGGACAGCGCATGGGATCGGACAAGCTGTGATGATCCTCGAGAGATGCACGACGTCTTTGATGGTTCCACTCTTCGAACGTTTTGCGGACCCGACGGAAAGCACTTTGGCTCAGCAAAGCATGAGGGTCGATACGTATTTGGCTTGTGCATTGACTTCTTCAACCCTCTCGGAAACAAGCAAGCAGGGAAAAAAATATCTAATGGCATGATCTCGCTAATATGCCTAAATCTTCCCCCTGATCAGCGCTACAAACCTGAGAACATGTTTTTGGCAGGCATTATTCCCGGTCCAAATGAGCCACCACTTACTGCAACTAATCATTACCTAAAACCGCTTGTTGACGAACTCCTTGAACTCTGGGAGCTTGGTATATTCTTTACTCGGACTCACTTCCACCCTCGTGGCCGCCATGTCCGCTGTGCACTTGTGGCAGTAATCTGTGATCTTGTGGCAGCCCGAAAAATAGCAGGATTCGCGTCACCTACGCACAGCTTCATGTGTACTATCTGCTACTGCACCCGACAGGCTGAGAAATATGGAAACACAGATTATACATCCTGGCGACGTCGTACAAATGAAGAGACCCGTAACTGGGCTGCACAGTTCCGAGCAGCCCCCAATCAGACCACACAGACGACTATACTTAGTCAAGCTGGAATTCGGACCTCCGAGCTCTTTCGCCTCCCATATTTTGACGTTTCCCGGTTTGTTGTCGTTGATCCCATGCACAACTTGTTTTTAGGCCTACTTGAGGAGCACTTTGATGGAATCCTCGGCATTCGTCTTAAACAGGGTGAAGATAAAGTTGTTTGCACAGTTCCCCCTTTTGCCGAATGCGGGCACCTCAAGCCTGTAGAGCAGAAATCGGTCAATCGCTTAAGAAAGTACCTCGAGAAGGATGTCGAAAACGACGATAACACATGCAGGAAATGGGCGAAATGTGCCAAGGCAGCGCTCAAATTTGCTTGTCGCCAGCTCCAGATTGCATACGATGAACGGGCAACGAACGCGGAGCTTGCAGGGTCCCTTATGGACTGGGTAAGGTGCTTTCTTCCAGCCAATGCGCAGTACTAAAGATATTCATATCTAGCGTCTGGCACAGCCGATGCGGTCGGAAAGTGAAGAAATACGCCTCGGTGCTGTTTTCACAGAGAGTCACCTGAAAGAGATCTGGTCTGACATAGCACAAATATCAACACCTTCTTGGGTGACCTCGGTCCCTGGTGACATCGGATCAGGGAGACATGGCAAAGTGAAGGCTGACCAGTGGCGTATGCTCGGGACACTGTATTTGGTCATTACTCTGATTCGGCTATGGAGCGAGACTGAGGACGGCAACCTGCGATCTCTGCGCTACTATGAAATTTTACAAGCAACCATGAATCTTGTCTCGGCGGTGATTATTGCTACTTCGCGCACCACTTCAAAATCACACGCTACTCAATACTTTCATCATATGAAAGAATACATTTCAGCTATCAGTCGACTTTTCCCGACCTACCAGTTTCATCCCAACCATCATATGGCACTTCACCTTCACGAGTTTCTACTTCAATATGGGCCCGTTCATGGCTGGTGGGCCTTCCCCTTTGAACGGCTAATTGGGATTCTTCAGCGAATTTCAAACAATTCGAAGCCTGGTGAGCAAATGTCAAGTTTTTATTTCTTCTCTTCGTCATTATATGATCATCAGGCGAATATGAAGAGACCACTGGTCGCTCCTACACTCGAATGGCCAATCTTCGCACTATCATTCATAAATCAGAGTCGCCAGCATTGCAGAACTGTGAAGCGATCTTCAGCAAACTCATTGAGCCACAAGTACGAGATACATTGACCACTGATATATTGGCCTCCCCATTGACCTCCTATCCTGATTCTAATGATGACCACGCATCTATCTGGCAATTCATTGCATTTCCTACTCAACTGAGTACTGCCTACCGGAGGACTTTCAAAACTCGGCCTCCACAAAAGGCGCACTTTCGATCTTCTTACACAAGTCATGGTATCCACTATTCAGTTATGACAAAGCACGAAGGGAATTCGCAGGTGTTATTTCGTTGCGATTCCCTGGCGGCGGTGCTGTACCCAGCCCGAATCATGCACATATTCCAAGTGGACTCCAAGTGCTACCTAGCGGTTCAGCGCCACCTTCCTTTGCCGGTCACAGGTGATCCATTCAAGAAATACCCGGTCCTTAAATCAGGTCTTTATAGTGCACGACTTGGGGAACTAGAAATTATTCAATTTGAAATGGTTGTATCGCAATTTGCGTGCTGCCCCTTGCAGTGGAGCAGCCAACAGGCTGTGGTTGTTGCTTCTTTATCCCGCATAATATAGCTTGTGAGGCTTTGTTTTCACATTGCTAAAGAGCGATACACTCACTGCAACAAAAAAAATAGATGCAAGCAAAATCGTCTCAGATGGGATGAGGAGGGAGAGATGATGTTATCCTGGATATCTCGAATGGGAGGCTCGCCTGGGTCGGAGGATAGGTGTTGCTGGCATGTCTTTGGAGTACAAGCGCACTGTGAGGGGAGCCCCCACGCTACCCTTGATCGGCACACAGGGACGCCCTCCGAACGACATACCCGGATCAGGAAGACGGAGCGCTCTCGATTAGACACGAGACCCCCTGTGCTCGACAAGAACAAGCGCCAGGGGTCCCGATTATATGTGTCCCGCTGCTCCAGTAGGACTAGGCTGCGCTCTCTCGAATTCGCCGTATTTTCTCTATTACCCCTCCTCCATAGCTACCCATCTTTGTATACCTGAAACGTCCCCTTATGCTCCCAAGTTTATGTAGATATTCATATCTTTCCTCCTGTGGCTCCATATTCCCCGCATACACCCCAGAACGAAGTAGTCGAATGTTCATGTACAACGATAGCCTCTTTATTGTGTCGTAGCTACTTATAAACGGCCTCCTGTAGTTCCAGGAGGCCAGCGAAATATTACCGACGCTCATCTCTTGTTTCCTTTCCTCGCACCATCGCGAGCTCTCTCTCGAACCCTTCTCTTTCCAATCACCTCGCTTCTCCCCCATCCTCGTGCTCGTTGTGCACAACTCCTCGCCCCCTGTCTCGTTTGTCCCTCTCGAAGCCTGGTGGTCGTCGTAGACGATCACGCTCGCGTCTATTTGTTCGTAAGCGAGTTTCACTCACTTCAGCACACTGCTTACTACGCTCCTTCCTGCATGGTGATTTGGTACCACCAAGCTATGAAATGTTGTATGAGCATATCTTTAAGGAGTGGGGGTATTGCTCTTCTATATCCCGGAGTGATGATCATGCCTTTATCGTAAATCTGCTCTCCCGGCATTGTGGGCCCTTTCAGTATTTTCCAGCACCCATAATCCACAATGACGGAATATCTGCCGAGCAAGACTTTGCCAGTAGCACTCGCTCACATCACACTTTATTTGGCCAGTTATGAGGGAAGCTCATGCGCTATCCGTAAAATGGCACCGCATGAGCGCCCTCCAGTGTGATGCCCGGATTAGGAAAACACGGAGCGCACACAGCAGGATGCGAGACCTCTTGCGTTCGATAGAAACAAGTGCCAGGGACCCAGGTTGTATGCACCCTGCCACTTCAGTAGGAGTAGAAAGTTTTCCTTCAAGGTCGCCGTACTCTCTCTATTCTTTTGCCTCCATAGTAGTCTATTTTCGTCCAGCTGAAACATGCCCCCACCCTCTCAATAAATGTAAATATCCATTTTCTTTCCTCCTTGCTCCATTCTGCCACGCACAACCCGGAGATTCGTGGAGAAATATTTGTGTACAGCTCAGGCCACCCCATGGTAGTGTAGCGCCTTAAATGCGGCTGCCTGTAGTCATAGGAGGTCAGGGAATATCGCCGCCGCTCAGACTTCTAGCCTCTTTCTCTACCTCATACGCTCGCAAACCCTCTCATCTCTTTTCTCTCCCCCTCTCGTGCCCACTACACACTTCTTGTCTCGTTTCTTGAAACCCAGCAGTCGTCGGAGACGATTGTGCTCGCATCCATGATTCGTTGTAGGTGAGCCATTCTCTCTTCACAGCGCATTGGAGCTTACTAAAGTCAATCAACGTTAGAACTCATAGAATAGATTGATCCATGGGCAGCTGTGATATTGGTGTGGCGTTCAAACCAATGCGTCTGGAGAACTAAAATGCAGCCTAGTCAGGACCTGTGTCAGGAGAAACCCATAAGACAGGCAAGGTGCTGTATGCATGGGCAGATGGCAAAGTAATATGCCACGGATATGTCAATGACGCTGATAATGCTGAACATTCGTACATTCACATACCGGCATGCTTGTATGTCCAACATTAGCAAAAGCCTGTGAGGGGAGCCCACACACTACCCTCGATCGGCACACAGGGACGCCCTTCGAACGACCTACCCGGATCAGGTAGACGGAGCGCCCTCGATAAGATACGAGACCCCCTGCGCTCGACAAGAACAAGCGCCAGGCGTCCAAATTATGTGTCCCGCCGCTCCAGTAGGACTAGGCTGCGCCCTCTCGAATTCGCCGTATTTTCTCTATTGCTCATCCTCCATAGCTACCTGTTTTGTCGACTTGAAACGTCTCCAGTTTATGCAAATATCCATAGTTTTTCTCCATGGCTCCATATTCCCCGCATACACCTCAGAATGAGGCGATCGAATGTTCGTATACAACGATAGCCTCCTTATTGTGTAGTAATTACTTATAATCGGCCCCCTGAAACCCCAGGAAGCCAGCGAAATAGTACCGACGCTCATTGATTTCTCTTTTCTTCTCCTCGCACCATCGCGAGCTCTCTCGAAATCTTTCTCTTTCCAATCATCTCACTTCTCCCTCATCCTCGTGCTCGTTGTGCACACCTCCTTGCCCCTGTCTCGTTTGCCCCTTTTGAAGCCTAGTGGTCGCCGTAGACGATCACGCTCGCGTCTATTTTTGTTTGTAAGCGAGTTTCACTCTCTTCAAGCCGGTGCACCATGCTTTCTCAGTGCCAAACACACAATGATTGTAAGAAGATACTAAAATTAAGGACAGGACAGGCCCATTTGTCTCCATAGATATTGATGTGTGAAGTGAACTACGGAGATTCGCTGACCTTTGTCCCACTCAACTACTTTATGTGTCAATATCCTTCCCCTTATATAAAGGGCGTCACCAGGCTGAAACCGAACCTTGAGGTTGAGATCTTTGAACACAACTTCACCTCCCTCATGGAATGTACCAAAACAGACCATGGGTACCCAGGACCTAGGGGGTTCTCCTCTATCCTTGTGTTCTGGGGTCTGCCTGTTGTACATAATTGCTCTGGAAACCTGCACCAGCGGATCTATAGCCTGCATAGCCTTTGTGTGCGCAAAGGCTTTTCCCACCTCGTCACGTAGCCGCCGAAGAGCCACGAGCTGGTCAGGATCGATACACTCCAGCCCCCAGTTGACTATGTGCGACAGCGTTTGTATAGCAAAGAGTGAATTCGACACTTTCCCGAATTGGCTTCCCGTTCGAATTAAGTCGCTGGAGGCCACAGGATCCTCATGCTTAAAAAAAAAGTGGAAGTGACTATAGCCTGGAGGATAGTATCGACTTACTGCATGTCCAACTGCATGCCATAGAGCGGATATATGCAGAAGTCCTGCTACCTGTCCCGTTCTCTGCACATAAGCATCTGGATTATCACGAGATCGGCGATCAGCACATCTCCCCATTTGGGGCAGAACACCTCTACCAAGGAGCATCAGCTCCCTATATATCCTTCGCTACAGCAACATTAGTCAGATTCGAGAGATACGTTCCAGTACTCACCTGATGTTGGTGCCCTATATACCTAGGAAGATAATACACTAACGGAAATCCATCAGCACTCATTGCTACTCGGGCAATGTCGTCGTTCCAACAGGTCTCCTCTAGAGGGGAATTGGAGCAAGCAGTTTGGCGAATATGGGAGTTGGGAGAGATGGCTTTGGAAAAGTTGAAATTTGCAAAGGTAACTGATTATTTCTTAGCAAAATACTTGGTGATAAAAAAATGACTGGTACCTCGAGCTCCCTTAGCGAATTTCACTTTTTTTTCCACCTGTCTCAAACCCTGTTTCAAATAGTCCCATCGTTGGGCATTTCGATGGTCTTCGGCCTTATTAACCTCACTGTCCTCCGTTTCACTCAACTCTCTGGGGTCCCTAGGATCCTTTCCAAATATCTCGTGGTACTTGATGAGTTCTTCATTGGCCACAGCCAGGATACCTTTTGTCATCTCACACCTGGGGTCTTTAATCATTTCCTCGATTTGTTTCAAAAATAAACGACATACGGGAGCTCATCTACTTGATTGATCAACTTGGCCAGGCTATGTGCATCATTGAGATCGTGAGCTTCCTCAAGCTCAACAGGGATCTCTTCGTGCAGCTCGGACGTTTCATGGGGCTATATCATTGAGGAAAGCGGAAAGGACATGAATGTAGGATACTTACAACTGCCCCAGTGTTAGAAGCGTCCTTTCCTCTCTTGGCCTCTTCGTTCAATTTCCTTCTGCGCTTGTCTAAATAGACTGAAACCCGCTCTGGAGTGTACTCCCCTATATATTTATCCTTTTTCCCTTTTTTCGGTCGCTGTGTGTATATGAGGGTTGTGTAAGATAGGTGGAAAAACCCGCTCACCGGGGCTCCATTACCTCCCCCTTCCAAAGCACGTTTGCTCTGAGGGTAGTTAGTTAGAGTCGTACAGAGACAGAAGCTACTCACACCTCCTTTGCCTTCTCTCTAAAAAGAAAGAACACGGTATTAGCAACAAGGGCAAAAGGTGAAAATAGGAAGCACCAGCAGCAGTGGGGCTTTCCATACTCAGAGGGGTGGACCTCCAGATGTTAGACCCCACTGCACCTAGCAAGCCCGATACAATTATCATGATGTAGGCGGCCGGGCTTCTACTGGCAGGTTCTCCTACCAACAGTGGGGGGTCCATACGCAATTGCAGCAAGCTGCACGGATGTTAACCCCCCCACTGCACCAGGTACGCCCGATGCAATCATCGTGTTATAGGCATTGTACCCAGCTGGTTAAGGAGGGCCTAAAGAAAAGGGCAGAGCACTATATAGAAAACAAGAGAACTCACGATCGCCTTGCGTGCACGGGCGTTAAGGTAAGTTCTTGGTGCTTGCTGGGGGGGGTTACCATTCGACATGGCTTGGTGGCAGGTTGTAGGATGGAGAAAAGACTCAAGGTCGGCTGGGCAGTCTATTACTTAAGCATTTAGTAATTTGCCCCATACAAATATAGTTAAGGGCGTACGCATCATACCAGACGCTCAAAGCCATGCACAAACGTGGTTTCCACACGATAAATGTGCGCAGTCTCGGCAAGGCCAGTAGTTCAATCTGCCTTCCTCGTGCTGACGTCTTTCCATGGTAAATCCCAAAAAACTCCCCACTATTGCTGAGACAGTCCGTACAGCATTAAAGTTCCAGTAGCTCCCCATCGTACCGTTGTCTTAAGTGATACCATCTCAGACAATTTGAGTAGCAGTTTGGCTGCTCTATGGCGGTGAGCCTGCCGTTCCCGATGTTGCTCGAACAGCTTACTACCGTGCAGTATTTTGCAAGATGACCCTCTCGATGTCACAATGCTGGAGAGCGTGACTTACTGACAGGTATCCTATCTATATTGACAAGCCCCGGGAACCGATGACTACAAATGCTGAAGATGTTGCCACTGCTTTTGAGAGATTGATAAAGAAAGGTTTAACGACAAAGATTGGCTATATCGGTACTTCCAGCCTTCTCGATCGCGACAAAGGTTGCTTTTTTAACAATGTGGGCTCATGGCCTATGCCAGGAAATGACCTAAGTTGTTTTTCCCAGCCCAGTTGATGGCGTTTCGCCAGCTCTTTTTCATTGACTTAGCAACAATGTGGTAGATATCTCGAATAGGAGGTCTACCTAGGTCGAGGGATAGGTGCTGCCATCGTATTTTTGGGGTACAAGCGCACGCTGCATACTGCGCTCCTTCCTGTATGGTGATTCAGCACCACCAAGCTACAAAATGTCGTATGAACACGTCTTTGAGGAGATGGGGGCGACGAGGCGAGGATCAACAGGCTATACGTAGCATCCGGAGTTCAGTAGTTTTCAGTCACAAAAGAGTCTTGTATAGCACCCTGTTATCTGTGACTGACGCAATAACAGCGGGACAAAGAGGGCAGTATGTTTCTGGAAGTCCAAAAAACACGGGCAGCCCGCCCCATTATACGAAGTCAATTGAGGAATGAGGAGTCGCTCATAAGGGATAAAAGCCAGAGAAATTAAAAATGGTAAGGACGCCCGATATTGGGTACAATTGCATGGGCAGCCAGCGGGCGGTAATATATTGGGCAATAATATATGTTGTTATTGAACTCCGCATTTGATACCGCTAAGAGGAGGTCTGGGCCATCAGGCTACAGGTGCAACAGCGGTGGGTCTACATAGCTCGAGGTTCAGAGAACATGTATAGAGATTTCTAGTCGAGGTGTGTCGTTAGCAGCTGAGATGGGCTGGAGGTGACTGCTGCAGGGTAGAAAAGATACAGAAAAGGGGACGAGAGGAGTGAATCAAAAACGCAACGTCCATTCCCTCGTTCCAGATAACTCCGGCCCCGGAGAGGTGGTGAGGCTCGGCCACTTCTCCTGCATCTCACAACAGATTACCAATCCGTTGGCATAGTGGTGGAGGGGTTGCATTGGTACATCATAGTTCTATGGTCGGCGGATGGGTGGCGGCGAACGGGTGGCGGCGAACGGGTGGCAGCGGAGAGTTGGCAGAAAAGGTCTTGTATGGGCTTGCCACTTTAATGCAAGGTGAGTCGGAGGTGACGTTGGAAGTATGGCATTCTCCCCAAGTTGGTCGGCAATGTGACAAGGTGACAAGGTGAGTTGACTTGTTGAGGAGGGCACAGGGACGAGATCGTTTGAGCTCTCCGCGATATACCCTCTCTGAGCGACAGCATCCATCACCACTTCCTCGCTGCACCAGGAGGTGCCCATGTGTATGGCCAATAAAGTTAAGGAAAAGCTTTCCGGTATCGATTTGTAAAGATCATGTCCATATTCCCAGAACCCCATTCGATAAATAATCAGGGGGCCGAACGGACAGCGATCGCTGCGGCTGGGACTCGTAGGCGCGAGGGCCTAAGGCTATCATAGCCTCTGTAGGCCAAAGGAGTAAGCTGCGTATTGAAGTGTTAGCCAGTTGAAGACATGCAGAGGCGTTGGGTACCACATACCATATATACCTTGGCCTGAATTTTGGTCAGCGGGTCGAAAAAGGAGTGCTGGCCACTATCCAGATCGTACAAGGAGGGGTATAAGGGCAGTAACCCTTGGGCACAGCAGGAACGGCATTCGAATGAATGCGTCAGGAAAGCCAACCATATCGGACCTGTGTCTGGAAAGACCCATAACACAGGTACCAATGGGCGGGAGGATATGACGTCGTGACACACGAAGGGTCTAAGGGCAGTAACCCCTTGGGCAGCATTCAAATGAATGTGTCAGAAAAGCCAAACCTGTGTCTGGAAAGGCCCACAACACAGGCGCTACGGGCGGTAGGAGATGACGTGGTGACGCGCGAAGGATACGCTGATGACATTGGGCACTCATACGCTGATACGCTCACACGCTCACGTGCCCAGCGCCGCAATTCCTCTAGCTTGTATTCTTTACAAGCGACTCTTTTGGTACTCTAGCAAGTCGTTTGCTCCTTGCCAAATCACCTTCACTCAGCTTAAAATGGACTTCAAATAGTGGGGCGGGGTTGCCTGCATTTTTTGGACTTCCAGAAATGCATTGTTGCCTTCCAAGTTCCACCATTATTAGCCAGTCAGCGCTAGAGATCAGCAGGAGTATACCCTTGCAGCTAGACTCATCTAGATAGCAGATACAATGGTCTTTATTACTGAGTTCTACATTATGCCACTCTGGTGCATCATTCAGACTGGGATGTTCAAACGTCGAATTGAGGGTTGGATGGTACCCTTGCAGCTGGTTAGTATTGGTACGAAAATATCGCGACTGCAGTCGTGGACCCACACATGGAAGGGTCCCTTGAGATAGAAGTATATGAAGGATAAAGAGTAGCATGAGGCCAGCGAGGTCGACAAAAACAAATGCCGAGTGCAAACTGGTGGAGAGGGGGTAAACCAGGAAAGATACGGTATACCATCCATTGTCCGTGGTCGCCTGGCGTATTTGGTGAGCTTCCGCGTTCGCCTCCTGTTGTACCCCCTTTTCTCCTAGCCGGTGAATGTGTCAGTGCAAGGTGTGAGGTATGATAGATGAGCCCATCAGGTTGTTTGACTAACTAACTGTTAGGAACGCATCATGAATATAGTTGTGGGACACACCAATCGCGATCGATCTGCAGGCATATTCTCTACGGGTACAGGGGACTTGGGCGTTCCAGTCACAATAACCGAAGTGGACAAAAGGTCCCTTGTGGACTATGACATTGCCATGCTACTTTGGGCATTAGCAGTTGATTTAGCAGATGGAGTAGTTATTGCCGGTGCCTCTGCAAGTGGAAAGCTCGTGGAAATGACTGAAGGAGCGACTGAGTCAGTGTCGGAGTGTATCTCCTGCACCTGGCACCTGCAACATATCCACGCTGGAAGCGAGACTGGGTGGTGGTCTGAGGTATTGCTGGGTGCTTCTGGCTTTGGACCTCGTCTGGACTTCAGAATGAGAACTTCAATGTCCATTGTTTCGAGAATTTGGAAACACCACTCTCAAAGCCCACAGCCGTTATGAGGCCTCGCTTGTGCTCGATCACAAATCGGAGTCGATGGGCATACCAACCCTAGGCCAGTAGCGAACGTCGAATCGAGGGATGGATCCCTTGCCATTATTGAAATTTGACGAGATGACGTGAGTTGCGGGAAAATGAGACGCGTATCCATAGCTTGCGGAGAAGCTGTGTTTGCAGGAGGGGTGAGAGCGCTGATAGGCATAAAAGGATAAAGCCTTGAACACTTGGCATGGGAAGCGGAGTGGAAGTAGGATGTACGTACGTGCGAGGTCACCCTTGTCAGTATTCGGTGCTGGCTCTGGCTCGCAGAGTTCAGATCTGGAGGTGTCATGATAAGAATAAGTCGTTGAGGAGGGAAGCGTATGGCCACGGCCTGTTAACAAGTCAGCGGAATGATTCTGTGTCCATTTTTGGTTCAAAGCACATCCTGAAGAGAGTGATACTTGCCTAAACACAAATAAAATGCAAGTACTATTGTCTCTGGGAGTACGACGATCGCTGAGTTTTATAACTGACGCAGGATGCACGCGATCACTGGTCATAATCGCTCCCCCTAGCCGATCTGTTGCTTTCTGTCTCACACAGACGCACAGTCTCTCAATCTCGCATGCTCTATTCTGATCTTTTCTTTTGGGCTCGCACATTCACACATACGCACTATCACACACACGCACTATCACGCACACGCACTTCAAGATCCTAACCCAGAAGAAACACGTAGTAGCGGTAATGCTAGAGGTCATCTACAAAAAAGAGGAAGCAATGAAAGGAGACGAGTATACTAGGAAGAGGGCATACCCTCGCCACGAGAGGCACGAAATGCGGAAACTACTCGGGAAGGATGCCCGTGAGCCTTATACAAAGCGTTGACGGCTCCTAGCAGCAATGGGATCTTGGGATCCTTGATGACCACTTGGTCCTGAGTGCGACGTCAAAGGGCCAGCGTTAGCTTGTAGAGGAGATGGGGTGGGTGAAGAGGCTCCTGATGGCGGAGTAGGAGTGTAAGGGGATGGAGTGAATGGAGAGGCAGCTGGTGACGGACTAGGAGTGTGAGGGTCTGTGCTAGCACAAGGGGAGCGAGGTGGGAGATTCGTTGTCATTGCGGCGGGGCGAGTCGGACGGGGACGAGCCTTGACGGTGTACCGGTCTCTTGGTGGTGTGCGAACCCTGGGAGCCACTGTATCATTAACGGGGGGCGGGGCGGTATTGAGTCCTTCAGCCTGACGCGGAACAAGGCCCGACTGAGAAAGGGGTGGAGCCTCCAAAATTTCGATTCTGGAAGCCTCAGAGGAAGGAACGGGAGGGTGGATGGCTATTGAGGCTTTGTCCTGAGGGCCGCGTTTCCTCTTGCGAGTGCTTGTGGCAAGACAGGAAGGGGGCGGGGCATCCAAAATCTCGATGTCAGAATCCTCAATGGCTATCAATGCTTTGTCCTCCGGGCCACGTTTCCTCTTGCGAATGTTTTTGGCGACGCACGAAGGGGGCGGGGTGTTCAAGATCTCAATGTCAGAATCCTCCGGCGGGGTGTTCAAGATCTCAATGTCAGGATCCTTGGGCGGGGTGTCCAAAATCTCGATGTCAGAATCCTCAATGGCTATCAATGCTTTGTCCTCCGGGCCACGTTTCCTCTCGCGAGTGTTTTTGGCGACGCACGAAGGGGGCGGGGTGTTCAAGATCTCAATGTCAGAATCCTCCGGCGGGGTGTTCAAGATCTCAATGTCAGGATCCTTGGGCGGGGTGTCCAAAATCTCGATGTCAGAATCCTCAGAAACAGGATTAGGAGGGCCGGGAGGAGAGACATGAGTAGGCTTGGAGGTTGTGATCGAAGGTACTAGGGGTTTGGAGGCCATCATGAAATGATAAGAAAGTGAGAAAGAGACACCAAGGTGCGGAGTCTGGGTTATATACCGGGGATATTTTGGGATTTCCAGGACACAATACCATAGAGAGGGATTGGGGTTTCCATCGGGGGCCTCGAGGAGTCCCTGTGTTACGGAGAAGCTTAACAGAAGCTTTGTGGCAATAGACTTCAAAAGAAGAAGTATGTAACTAGATCTTTTTAGAAAATCGAGACCGACTAAAAAAGGCAAGTTAAGCACTTTCCATCTGTGAATGAGTCAGAATGACTGATAGCTACGAGTACCTGTCTGGTAGAGGACTGGAATGACCGTCGTATGTGCCCCAGTGTTACAAAGAAGGGAGCTATTTGTTTCGCCGCACGCAAGTTGCACACAAGTCGGAGTCCCATAGAGAAAAATTTCATATACAACTCCGGCGTAGCTACTTAGTACGGCCTCCTGGAAGCCAGTGGCCCAGAAAATATGGCCACTGCTCAGATTCCCTCTCTTGCATTCATTGTGCAGTCGCGTGCATCTGATCTCGGTCCCAAAGCTCAGCAATCGTCTGAGGTGAATGCACTCGCGCTTTATTTTTGTGTTTAAGCGATTTTACCTCCCTTTTCGACAGAATAACATGACTTTGAAGTGGGTGTGTCTGGAAAACCAAAACACATCCTAGCCAAGACTTGTGTCTGGAGAGACCCACAACACAAGCGCCGCAGGGGCAGATGATATGGTGACGCACAAGGGATGCGCCGATGCATACATGTGCTCGCACGCTCACACGCTCACGTGCCCAACATTGGTTGTTCTGATCGTTCAATTTCTCTGGCTTATACTCTTTACAAACGACTCTTTTGGTGTTCCAGAGAGTCATTTGTTCCTTACTCGGTCACTCTCATCCTCGCTTTGTCTACAATAGGCTTATCCGGTGGGGTTGGGCAGCCCGTTTTTTGGACTTCCAGAAACGTGCTGCCCTCTATACCCCAGTGCTATTGCGCCAGTCACGGATGTCGGAGTGCTATGTGGGGTTTTCATATGTCAAAGGCAACCGAATGCTGGACACTACATCTGCGGCGCTTACTCTGAATTTTGATTCTTGCCCCGCTGGTGTTCTTGAATCTCCATCTCAGCGCCTGAGGTCTGGTGCAGCTGCAAGGAGGATAGATCGTGCCCGTTTCCTCAAAGACACGTTCATACGCTCCTGCCCTCAATTGATAGTTGTCCAGTTCATGGTGCCATTGATAACCTTAGGCAGAGGTTTGACACCTTGCAGCTTGGTGATGCCGAATCACCATGCAGAGTGGAGCGTATTGTGCAGCGTGCGCTTGTACCCCCAACAATGACGACAGCATTTACCCTCCAACCAATAAACTTCCTGGGATGTGGGGTGTTGGAGGCTCTTACCATTGAACTTCCCCCGCACATGCCTTAGAACAATGTGAATGGAATTTTCATGTACAAGCATGGCTCTCTCGTGTAAATACAACCTCCTGTAGTCCTAGGAATATTACCACCGTTCACATCTTCCAGCCTTTTCTCTCTCTTGAGCCCTTGAAAACACACTCTTTTGAACGCCATACTTCTCACACACACATCTCTCTCTCTATTCCTCGTGCTCGTTATGCACTACTGTGCACCTCTCATCTCGCTTTCTCGAAGCTCAGCAATTGTTGGAGACGATCGCGCTCATGTCTATTTTTCGTTGTAGGTGAGTTCCTCTTTCTTCATTTTGTATCTATTTACATTGTCAACTGCTTCATTTGTCTGCTCTAGTGCGATGCCTTGTGAAGGGTGGTAAAATAGTACGCATTTTCCTATTAAGACCACTTTGTTACTAATACTGCACAACCTGATAACAGTCTTACCCTCCCTCCCTGCTCCACCCTAACGGCTCTCTGACCAGTTGGAGGTGTTGACTGCCCAAGACGTTGTCAAATCCCAGAATTCTGCAGCGCCAAGAGTGAGCCGGCTCACGAGACCACCGCCCATTGGACTTCTGGAAGCACAGGGGGTCCCTGAGAATAAAGTACCTTGGGAAAAGCCAAAGATAATTGAGGAGGTACAGGCTATGGTACGACTTAGGCTCATCCGATCCTTGCCGGAATCATAGGAAGTGAGTGGCTCGGGATTGAGTCTTGTATTTCATGTTCTTAACAAGCATAATAATAAAAGTCTGGTTGGACAGCGTCATGACTGCAAACATTTCTCTCTCTACTTGCTCTCTGGTGTCTCATAGAATCACTGTGGCGTCCACCTTGCAGCATTTTTGTCCCAAATTCACTACTACTACTGTCAGTGTGGAGTGACAAAAGTGGAGGTGGCGACTTACTTTCCGATTTTTGGGCTTACGAGCCTTTTCGGATGTATTTTTGAGGAGTAACTTGAGCATGCAATCAAGCGGCCACTCATCCTTGTATTTCTTCAGAATTGGATGTCGCTTTAGCACCTGGTAGCTGATGATCAGTATTATCACATTGTGTAGTTCATGCGCCCTTGCCATGGCATGAAATTGCTTCATTTTGGAGACATCTTGAGAGCGGAAGCTCATGGTAGTATCCAGCTTTTCAGCTGCAAGTTTTCGCACATCATCCTACAATATAATTGTGAGAACACAGACAAGTGTTAAAGCAATTAAAAATGCAGACCTGGAATGTTTGGAAACTTTTCTTTGTCCAACCACCACCTAGAAGTGTCGTTTCAAGACTAAAACCACCAGAGTTGGGGTGTCCTGGTGGGCCTGGCGGTTTGGGGATAAGGTCTATGTTGTCCTCGAGCTCAGAAACACCGGACATATCGTCGTCGTCGGAACATGGAGTTAGAGGTGAGGTGAGGTCTGCGTATATGTCGTCATTAGGTGCACCCCGCTCCTCAGCCCGAGCAAATGGTCCCTTCTGAATAGTGCGCTTCGTGATTTCGGGTGTTGTAAGTACAGGCGGTCCAGTGAAGCAGATCCGTTTGGTTATAATAGGGAGATGCCGGTGTACAAACTGATTATGCATGGTTAATGGTTGGGGCGACGGGGCTAAAGGATTGGTCTGTCAGGATACGATGAATTTTGAGACGACTTATAATTAAGGGCACCCATTACATAGCTCATATGTATGCTTCGTCTTGATTCTCTGATGTGGAAGAAACAAGAATCATAGTTGTACTCTACGTTATAGTCATTGTCCAACGGAACAATAGTAGCAGTCGTGTGACCACCTTCCTTTGTGCTTTTGGGATGAAGTACATAGCGTTACCATGGCACAAAATGGAGTTTGTGTATGATTAAACAAAGGTATCCACAGAATGGGGCCAGAGACTCCGGTAATTAAATTGGTTGTCAGATGTCAACCAGTTGAGCGCACCCGAACAGTGACTTGCCGTGCCTTGGGAGTTGGCAGAGGTCAGAACAAATGGAAGGGATTGCTGAGCATCAGCCAAGACAAATAATAACACCAGGCGCGGTTGAATTGTGATGTGGTGACGCGCAAGGGAGGCCGGATACTTACACTGGTGACATGCACTCATGCCCTCGCCTGAAGACCATTTATGCTTGACTAATTTATACTGCATTACTATTCCCCTCCCTCCGAGGGGCGTAGGTACCTAGTTTATCCGTACTTGCTATCTTAGCTTTGCTTGCAGCGGTATAAAAATGCAGAGTATTGACAACACGCGCTCGTGCGCTCATATGCTCACACGCTTACACGCTGACATGCGCTCATACGCTCACACGCTTACACGCTCACGTGCCCAACATCGATTGTCATGACCATCTAATTTCTTTGGTTTGCAATCCTTACAAGCGACTCTTTTGGGATTCCAGAGAGTCGTTTGTTTTCTGTGGTCGTTCTTGTTCTCGCTCTATGCACAATGACTTTCATCTAGTGGGGTGGGGCTGCCCGTGTTTTTTGGACTTCCAGAAACGCGCTGCTCTCTATGCCCTAGTGTTATTGCGCCAGCAGATGTCATTTCCATGCAGTCAAAAGCCACCAAATCCTGGATGTTACGTATGGAGCCCGTACTCGGAAGGTTGATTCTTGCTCCGCTGATGCTCTTGAGTCTCCATCTCCGTGCCTGAGGTCTGGTGGTCACGTCAGCTGGCAGCTGCAAGGAGATGGATGTCTCCTCAAAGACGTATTCATATACCCCCTATCCTCAGTTGATGATGGCAGCACCTACTCTCCAACCAATTTTGTGCGACAGGCTCATGATGTTGGTCCCAATTCAATGCGGTTACTTGGTGACAAGGATGACGCGCCTTCACAGGCGACAGCTTGCAACTTCCATCTCGCAAAGACACGAGGTACCAGAGGCCGCTATTACCATCAGCCTGTTCCTGAGTGAATCCTATAAGCAAATCTTCAGGGACCTTTCGTTTCCCTGGAATACATGGTTAATATTGGGAGCCGCATTACCCGGTCATTATGGTAGTCCTATCTGAGTACGTATGTGGTTTGTTGATCTACAGTATGTTGATTTTGACCAACCACAGCAGGTGATCCCCTATTTAGAGGAAGATTTAGCTCCTGACACAGGTGCTGAGGTGCCACGTCAGCTAAATCTATCTCGTGAGTGTTTTCTCTCATAGCCTATGATATATTGAACGCTGACCATAGTAGGCGATCTTCTATTTCTCTGAAAGGTTTCGTGACACATGTGAGCATTGTATCAGCTATCCAAGCCACAATCCGAGCGCATCCACCCACGCTTAAGCCAATTGTGCACCCGGAGAAAGGGCCGGTGGGAATGGGGATGCCCAGGCAGGGACTTTGGTGAGTTCTCAGGGAACTGTCGTACCTTGGTGTCACTTGGCGTGATTCTGGGACTTTCTGGGATGGGGCGGGTAGGGACGTATTTTATTGGCCGCTTTCTTGTGGGCCAGGGACCTAACTCCCATTTCTTCGCACCATCACCCTTCACTCTGTTTGATCTTCCCCAACCCCACACTACCCAGCCGTTTGTTGTGTGGTTGGGATAGTGAGAATGGCCACCCCACTTTTTATCAATTGCGGCCTTGATACCTCTGGGGTTGTGAGGGACGCTCACGCGCTATCCGTGAATCGGCACTGCATGAGCGCCCTCCAGTGCGATGACCAGATTGGCACACCTCAGAGTACATGTAGCAAGGCATGCTATCCTCTTTGCTCGATGGAGAAAGGAGTAGGAATTGTATGCGTCCCCAGCTTTAGTAGGGATTATTAAAACTTCTTCATTTGGCTGAAGTTCACTTCCGCTCTCTCAAGAGCTGTTGCTTCATTTCGCCACACACGAGTCAGATTCAAGCAGAGAACTCCCACGTGCACCGCAGGCTCTCCTCTTGTCTGGTAGATATGTAAATAAATACGGCTTCCTGTGTACGTAGGAAGCGAGTGAATACCACTACCACCGCTCAGATTACCAGCCTCTTTCCACCTTGTGCACATCGCACACTCTCTATATTCTCTTCCTTTCTCGTGCTTATTGTACAAAGCGTCATACATCTCTTCTGGTTTTGAAGCTAAGCGACTGTTGGCGAAGGTCGCATCTGCGCGCCTATCTTGTGTTTAGGCGAGCTTCATTCTCTATACTGAGCATTTCCACCAATTCAGCCCTTTTACGAGCTGTCCTCCGGAACATTTCCTCTATTGAAGCCACTGTTTCTTCGTCGTGACCCAGCTCCCTTGCAGTCTTTACCCAATCATCATCAGATAGCACTTTATTCTGCGCGACCCGCTCCGGCTCTGAGGGCCTGCTCAGGGAGCTCTTAATCCAAGTCACTGAATCCTGTGGCTACTGATATTAACTGCGAGTTCATTCGTTATTAAAGACGAGCTTACTATGTATGCAAAATCCTTGGCTACGACTGCAAGGAGCAGCCAAACCACAATATTAAGCATTACCAGGATTCCCATTGTCGAGTTTTTTGCTGCTGCCTCTTGTTCCTTGTCTTTTCCTTGCTGGATCTATTTGTGCGGTGGTCAGCCTCCCTTTGGCCCTGCAGAGTGACTACATACAGGTTTAGCCCACAAGCAAATATCACAGTTGTTGAGGCCGGAAGCTCCACTTGCAATATAGTGATATCGCTTGGCTGAGACTGCCTGAACTGTCTGAATCGGTACCACGTCTACATTTTTGAATAAAAGTTTGAAAAGGATGAAAAAATGTTACTTACCCCTTTGCATGAACCGTGTTTGCAATGCATGAGTGAGGACCTCTACCTTTTCAGGGGACTTAATAGGTACAACATAGACCCTCCCATGGTCGCTCCCCATTACTACCTTGGTTCCATCTTCTCCAAACGTGCCATCAGTCACATAAGCTTGAGATCTTGGGATGGGAAACCTTTGCATGGGTGATGTTCTATTTGTTTCATAGAGGTCGAATCCAGTCCCAATATTGTCTATAAGGATGTATGCTTCATCTGGCGACATTACAGCACCTCCTCTATTAACAAATTTCATGAGTTACGCAACCAAAAGGTTTTGAAGAAGACGTACATGGCAGACTTCAAGACTTTGGATATAGGCGCATGACCTGTTTCAGCGTCAAGCAGGGTCCTGGGCGCTATTAAACCTAGGTGCTAAATAGATTGTTGTTTACCCACATTGTCCCGCTTTCCGTCGCAAATGCCATCAGGATTGTTGAATTATTGCAGAAGATTAGTGACCGAACAGAGAGGGCTGGCCCACTGAATTGCCAGAGCTCTTCGGGCCCTTAGGGTCAGGTGAGTGAAAAGCTTGGTATTCAAAGGTGAGGATGCTACCAGTTGGGCTCAGCGCATACGTCTGAATTTTTCCATGGTGACTAGAAACCGCAAGCCGGTGACGCGCTTTGTCAGATGCAATTGCCTCAATCCCATCACTCTCTGAAAAGGGACATAGAGTATGTACTTCGCGAAACGACTTCTACATCAAGTTAGTCAAGGTTCCGTTCATTGGGTTTACCGGACTCACTAAGTTTGCATCGTGCTGATAGATCAGCACAAAACCTCTTCCGGTCCCAATTATAAGGTATGTGGACTTTTTCGATGCCCGCTCCAGCCACAGGATGCAGGTGATCTGCCCCCAGCGCATTTTCGAGTCGCTTATGATTTGTATACAGCGGCGGCTATCCATTCCCCATATTTTGACACACTGATCGTCGCCTATTGCACAAACTTTTACTGATAACATTTGGAAGTCATTTTGTGAAGATCCTACCTCCGCTTGCTAGATATTCCCCATCTTGTGTGAATGCTAGGCAGTTGATGGGTCCACTGTGGCTCCCGAGCCTCGCCAGCAATTGGTAGCACTGGGAGTCGCTGGTCAGCATGCTATCTGAGGCTTATTACCAAGTCTCACATCAGTTTTTTGATTTGCAAGCGGAGCCATGTTGTACGATAGATGGCGTTGCAGTAGAGCGTGCGGAGGGGTGGAAAGAAAGAATAGAAGTTGTAGAACAAAATAATATTTCCTGAGGTTTTGTACACGTCTGCCTCCTTCCAGCCGGTCTACGTGTAATTATAGCTACAGGGATACAAAAGACATACACGAACTAATTATCACAAGTTCTGTATGGTACTTCAAACAAAAGCATCCACAAAATGGGGTCCGAGACTGCAGCGCAATTTTCAGTATGGTAATTCATTTGGGGTTGTCAGATGTCAGCTAATTGAGCGCACCCGAAGAGTAACCGGAAGCGCCTTGGAGCGACTCAAATGGTGGTAGTGGTCAGCGCTCGTACACAATTAACACCTCCCCATCATCACCGAGTGGATCTGCTTCACCACTCGCCCGCCTTGAGGTACACCCAATACAGGCACTTGCTATAGCTCAACACCTGCCTCGCACCCTCCCCTCACAACTCCTGAAATATTGCACTTCATCACGCCTCTCATCACAATCCGACATGATTCAAAGCGATGCCTCGACTTAATATCAAGTAGCTCAGCAACACTTTGACACTCACATTCACATTCACATTCACACTGAGCCTCAACGAAGACCATCTATATATCTTTTTCTATTTGTATTGAGTTTGCCCCGGGGTAAATTCAGGTGCCGAGATTAAAGATTTAAGATAGCGCGCCCAAGCTCCTTGCATATCGGAGATTGGGATATGACGGTATATCTCCATGACAGATCTCAAACGACCAATAGCTTGGTACCACGCCTAGGGAATCTCTTCCCATTAACAGAACCTTGCGTAGAATATCCACAAAATTAGTGGCCATGCACTTCCCAAGTCCACCAACCCATATGAGTTTCTCTTTCTGGGCGGGGGGAAATTCACTGGTGGCTGAAACATTCGAACACTTCACCAATGATAGTACAAGAGTGACAAAAGGTGGGGCGGGCATAGACTTACGTGCAGGAAAAAGTCAAAGACAATCACTCAATAGAGCAGGCAATTTAAATTGAGCAGGCGGAGGGGGGGGCGCTTATTCATGACATCTCGATGACTTCGAGATGTCATACATACGGTCATCTAATCGGGATTGGGATTCCAATAGATCAGCTATTGTTGCGATATTAATGAGCCCCCCATAGGAGGCTAGGATCAACTCAGCACTTGACAATGTAAGAGTTGAGCTACAATAAGCCTTTTTTTTATTGAAGCTCGGAAACCGTTGGTAGGCTCAGGACTACAATTATTTTGCTACAGCTTAAAGAGCCAGGCTCGGGAAAGCCTCATTACCCACATCCTCTGCTGTTAGATTGCATAATATGTTGCGCTCTCTCCTTACTATAACCTTCCTTGGTGATCCCTGCCGATCAGGTCTCAATCTTGGTACGATAGGAGCTGCTGGACAGGTAGGATATAGCGCACATACTCGAGGCTAGATGTGTACTGACGCACTTGATAGCTTTTCGGTACTATGAAACACGTCTTTGGTAATACCCTGGGGAAGCGAAAGGTGCCCATCGATGTTGAAGAAACTGTGCCTGAAAAGAGGCAAAAGTTGGTATGCCATAAACCTTGTTTGTTGAAAAAAACTTGCTCATAGTCCCGTTCAGGATTCCGGACGAGTTGAAAGGCCACCTAGACCCACGACCTGTGTGACACGGAAGGTCAGTCAAGAAAGAACATAAAATCAGAATTAGTGTTATTAATGCCTGCAATAGATACGTCCGGTGGTGCCCAATGAACTTCTCTTGGAGATATTTGTCAATGTTGATAACCGGGACTTGATTTCCCTGGCACATGCAGATGATACTTTCATTGGCTGTGTCGTGGAAGTCTATTGTCGGAGGCTTGAGGGACTGGGTATACTCAAGAATCACTACGGTTCTACAAGAATAAATTTGGTGGACACGCCAATCGCCAATGAAGATATTGCTTTTCTCTCATCAATCTTTCCCCTCCACCTAAAGAACATCACCCTTGACTGCGACTTCTTCAATCTCCTTGCATTTAATCAAAGCATTTGTCGTATCGTTCGAAGCACGTCTCAGCTCTCTGATTTGCGAATCCGTCTCTGTGCCAACGAAACAGCCCTACTTGCCAATCCTCATACAATCCCTGTTTTGAAGGATCTCTTGGCATCCGCTGCAGCCAAAGAGCACGTCCTCGGCTTTGGGCTATTACTTCGCAACAATTCCTCACCTCCCAGGATGGCACCATTGCTGGAGGGGCCACCAGAGTTACACGCATATATACCGCCTATCCAGGCCTCAAGGATTGAGTTAAACACGACATTCTGGCGCATGATACCAGTACAGGATGTCCTCCAACCACTGCTGGTTAACCCATTTGTCTTTGTGCTGTGGCTTCACCATCACCATCACCTTGGGCGCAGAATCAGTTGGCAGCAAGTTGATCTCAGGAATGTTAATATAATATCTGTGTTCAGCAACGCTCATGTTGCAATACCTGCAAGCCTCTATGCGCGCCATCCCCACTTGACTACAATTTCAACGACACGCTCGATTACCACTCTTTCTGGTGTGAAGCCCTGCAAACGGCTAGGAACGAACCCCCGTCCAAACATTATCCCGCCATCCCTTCGACATCTCGAAACATCACCAAATCACCGTTGGGTATCTCGTGGCTCCTTGAATCTCGAGAGTTTGTGTATCGACGCAAGGGAAGGGTGGTTTATGAACCTGGACCTCAGTCCACCTCTGGTATGCCAAAAGATCAGAATGATGACACGTGTCCTTAGAAATATCCCTGCTTACCACATTGAGGACACCCGGCTCGAATTCGACTTCCCAGACTGTATATCAGGGCACTATGCAGCTACGAAGAGATTCGGGCTGCTCATGTTCATTGTTTGCAGAGGGGTTGACTTCGAGGACAAAAGTGGTAGTATTCCGGGTAGATTCACTAGAAGTGGATCTCTATGTGAGTTATCTCACCAAAACTTCGTGTATCCTCACACTCACTGTTATAAAAGGATTACTTTTTTGAGCTGTTGAAAGATTTTCCAGCTATTTGTGAGCTAAGAATTGAAGCTTGGGCGAAAGGAACCTCAGTGGATCAAGAGAGGGGGTTTGCTACTAAATTACACAGAGGGCTGACAAGTTTAACCTTGATGCGGACCCCTCATGGTACTTGGAACATGGAACACTCATCTCTGGTGTTTTTACCGAAGAATACAAGTAGTTAGATAGCTATGAATGGTCTCCAATTAATGATGCAATGAGAGGAGAGCGGGTCATCATCCATGCACTTGGAGGGTAGTGAAGAGAGTGACGCTCGCCTACAACAGGATAGATGCAAGCGCTATCGTTGGAGGCGATAGCTGAGCTTTGAGACTGCAACAGAGTGCATGCGGCTGTGCACAACGGCGGTGAGAGGAATAGGGCATAGTGACTGAAAGAAGGATAGTGAAGAGAGTGAAACTTGCTTACCAACAAATTTAGACGCAAGCGCGATTGTCTACGACAGTCACAAGGCTTTGAGGGAAAACATGACAAGGAGCGCGGGGAGGTGTGCACAAGGAGCGTGGGGAGGGTGTGCACAAGGAGCGCGGGGAGGTGTGCACAACGAGCACGAGGATGAGGGAGAAAAGAGGTGATTGGATAGAAAATCAAAAGAAAGACCTCGCGATGGTACGAGGGATGAAGAACTGGAGTCCAATGTGAGCGTAGTAATATTTTGCTGATCTCCTACAAACACAGGAGACCGTATATAAGTAGCTACAATACAATGGAAGGTCTACATTTGTGCACAAAATATTTGAACTACTTTCTGGGGCGTGTGCGGGGAACATGGAGCCACAGGGGAAAAGCACGAATATCTACGTATAATCGAGAGCGTGAGGGGATGTTTCAGGTGAATAAAAGCGGGTAGCTATGGAGGTCAAAATAGAGAGGACATGGAAAATTTAAGAGGGCGAAATCTAGTCCTACTGGGGCCACGGGATTTATAAAATCTCGACCCCGGGTGCTTGTTCTCATTGAGCGCAGGAGGCCTCATCTCGTGCCGTGCGCGCTCCGTCTTCCTGATCTGGGCGAGTTGTCCGGATGGTGTTCCTAAGTGCCAATTGAGGGTAGCGCATGAGCTCCCTCCACAACAGCATATGAGGGCACAAGGCAGAGAGACAAGAAACAAAGTCTGAGCGGTGGTGATATTCACTGCCTTCCTATAGCTATAGCCTACAGGTGGGTGTGCACAAGTATCTTTGAGACAAAAGGGCAACCAGGCTTGTATATGATAATTCTATCTCTGGTATATGTGTGGCGAAATGGAGTAAAAATGAAGGAAATGGTCCTGGATATATATGTTTTTGAGAGAGGGGAGGCGAGTAGACAAAAGTAGAGAGCTATGGGAGTAACAGAGTAGAAAACCAATAGCAAACTTGAGAGAAAATTTTCTACTCCTACTGAGGCAATGGGACGCATATGAGTGGAGTCCTTGATAGCCTGTGTTTGTTGAGTGCAGGAGAGCGCATGCCTTGGCACTTGCCATGCGCGCTCCATGTCTTCTTGATCCAGGCATCACTCTGGAGGGTGTTCATGCGGTGCCGTTCGTGGATAGCGCGTGAGCTTCCCTCGCAGTGGCTTGTAGAGGTGCTGAATTGGCGGAAATGGCCGGAGATGTCGAGGATCGAAGAGAGAAGGGGTTGGTCAGATGTGAGCACAAGAGCAACAGCATTTATGTGCTGCTATATTATGGTTTGGAGGAAGGACCCCAGACGCCATGGGGGCTAGAATATACTGCATTATATCAAGGCTATGATGAGGGGGCGTGAAACACAATGTCGAAAACTGCTATCAACTGCTCGTCCGAGGCTAGCTATAGTTTCTTCAAAGCCGCGAAGGGAGTGGATCTCGGCTACAACAAATGTAGACGCGGGGTGCATCGGCGAAATGATTGCGTGGGGATCTTCTCCTCGACCAGGAATAGCTGTCTATGAAGGGATGGGGAGCATGTTTGAGCACCAGCCGAAACTAGCACAATATCTAAATGGATGTGTCTGGAAAGCCAAAACACATCCTAGCAGACTTGTGTCTGGAGAGGCCCATAACACAGGTGCTGCAGGCGGGAGCAGATGTTATAGCAATGCGCGAGAGATGCGCTAATGATATGGGGACTCGTGCGCTCATACGCTCACACGCTCACGTGCCCGATGTTAGTTAGCGTGACCGTTTCATTTCTCTAGCTTACACTCCTCACAGCGACTCTTTTGGCATTCCAGAGAGTCGTTTACAGTGGACCTCATATAGTAGGGCGGGGCTTCTCGCGTTTTTTTGGACTTCCAGAAACGCGCTGCCCTTTATGCCCCGGTGCTATTGTGCAGTCATAGATGTCAGGATACTATATAAGATGTTCGTACAATCGATACTCACCGAGTCCTCGACACTGCACCTGCAGCCCTTACTCGGAATGTCCATTCTCGCCCCGCTGGTGTTCTTGAATGTCCATTCTAGCGCCTGATAATTGACCAGCCCATGACTCCATTGATACCCTGAATCATCGCGCCGGACAGGGCGCTGTGTGTTTGCACCTATCCTCCTACCAATTCCATGCAATAGGCTCATGGTACCGGTCTCAGCTCGACACAGTTTCTTGTGACGAGGACGACGCGTCTTTGCAGCTTGCAGCATCCGTCTTGCATCTTCGCGAGATGTCAGAGGCGCTCTTTACCATCGACCTATCCTTGAGCATAGTCTCTAAGCAAGTCTTCAAGGATTCTTCAGCGGGTACTCACCTCTTGGACCCTTCTATCCTGATTCTGATGAGGGCCACGTGTCTATCTGGATCTGGCAGTTCGTCGCCTTTCCCAATCAGCTGAGTACTGCTTATCGGAGGATTTTCAGGATTTGGCCTCAAAGAAGACATTTTCGATCTTCTTGCACAACTCATGGTATGCACTATTCGATCACAACACAGCAAAAAGGGAATCACAGGTCTTATTTCATCATGGCACCCTGGGGGCGGCATAGCCTGCCTGAATCACGCAAACAATCTGGTGGACTTCCAGTACTGCCTAACAGTACAGTGTCGCCTTCCTCCGCTCGCCGCACGTGATCCATTCGGGAAACACAATACTCCATCTTTGGGTCAAATCTCTATAGCGTGCAACTTGGGGAACTAGAGGTGGCCAGCAGGCTGTTACTGTTGTTTCTTTTATCCCCCGTGGCGTAGGTTGTGAGTCTTTCTTTTTTTTCCACATTATTGTAGATGTTGACACAGAATTGCAGATAACAGAATTAAGGTTTCGTGCCATCCAATTTTTACTCAGGAACGGGAGCAGAGTAGGACGTTGTGCTTAGGGCCGAATAGGCTCAAAATCAAGGCAGAGATCGAACGCAGGTCTGGTCCGTGTTGTGCAATTGTCCTTACAACCTCCACGCCCATATACTCCCTTTCCCTTGCCATCATCTCTCTCTCGTGTAGCTACATCCCCCTCTGCTCCTCTCCGGAGCAGAATTCTCCGTCCCGCTGAGGCACCGTATACCGAAAACGAGCTTATCTTCCCCATTCTCCATCAAGCTGGTCATCTTCCACGCTAGCTCTTGCTCTTGCAATGAAGACTCACTTTCCCCATCCAACAGTCCAATAAGTCTGCCCGACTCAACCGTCAGGTGATCATGCAAGGTTGTTGGAAAAGATAAGCAAGCCCCAGGCCAAAGGGGTGGCCTTGCCTGATATACACGCAAACTGGTGAGTTTATCGATTTTTTCTAGTATTATTCGCCAAAATTGACATTGATAGCTCTTTATCCCGTATCATCACCATGCCTTACTGTTCTTATCACAATGCTACCAAGAGACAGAACACGACCAATTGTGAGGCATCGTCGACTATTTAGGGTACGTACCTGCTTGTTACTTGAGTTTGTCCACTTTATTTACAGCGCCTGGCCCGAACAATGGTTAGGGTCAAGATTGACAACTGGTGGAGAGTTATATGTACAAAATGACCTTGAATGGTGGCAACAAATCACTAGCTGCTGCAGATCTGGATGGAAACCCAGTGAGTTTTGCCGTGTGGCTTGTGTCGCTCACCCTACTCGTCCACCACACGTTTTAAGTGTATCAGTAGAAACTTACTGCTATCGTTTAAGCGCACAGGTATGGTTGTTGGGTCAGCCCCGCAGCAAGAGAGGTATCTGGCTATGAGAAAAACGCATGCTGTGGTACGTGCAGCCCTGGCTCCCTTATCCCCCTTGCCCTCACTCACTACCCTATTTGCTTTCCAGTATCTGATATCCTGGATATGAATCTGTCGGTTTCCTTTTCCAAGTTCAGCACCTCCGTTCTCTCCGCTCACCATTCTTTCCACTGGCACTCTTGGCTAGACATTGGTTGGCAATGGACTATATTGACGCTGGTCTCATCCTCATTATATAATACTATTACAACCACTCCGACCTACCAAGATTCCTTGGACCGAGCACAATTCGCCATTGCGCCCCTCTTGGGGAGGGGAGGCCTTTGGGCACCTTCGTTGGGCCTTGAGCATGACTCCCGTTGTGAGCGTCGTATCCGTTCCTGCCCTAGTGAGCGCACATGCACAATCTTCCAACCCCCGCAATCTCTGACAGGCATAATTGGAACTTCTTTGCAGAGACAGTCGCTCCCGCATGTTTCAACCTATGGAGAACACGATTAAGGTCCAAAAGACGTGCTCCCAAACAAAACCGGCAGATAAGGGGTCCTCAGATGGTTTTGTACATACCGCCCCCCAGCCATACCATGATTTGGGGCTGGCAATGTGATATTGTCCAGAATATTCAGTGTCATGTCGATTTTCTGTGGAAGGATAAATACGATATCATTGTGAAACATACCAACCGACTGAAGAGAGAACGACTCGCCTACAACAAAATACAGACACACAAATGCGACTGTCTCCGACATTTTTAACTATTAGCCCATTCGCATTCACCACAAGTCCTGCGTCATTCACTATATATCAGCTGATGTGATGCGGGGGTTGATAAGCACTTTGATATCCTAGTCCGGCGATTGCATCTATTGCGTTGTAGACGCGTTGTGGGTGGAATGCCAGACTTACTTATGACACATGATGTCCAATTCAGCGAGGATGACACCCCCAGTGAACGAGCTTGCAGATAATGCCATTGATACTTACCAAGAGCATGAGGATGAACACACCATTCAGCAATCGATTACTCCCATTCCCACTGCACGTTCGACTACATCGATTCGCAGCCTCTAGCAGCATTTCCTGTTAGTGTTTCGAATGCGGGAGCGATGGTGTTCGGGTTTTACTTGATGAAACAGGAGTGCCTGCCATTGCATTGCAAGAAGAATTTAGCACCGCACATCTTCATTTACGGGTTCTGCTCATCCCCTCCTGTCCTATTCTGATTCACTCTGTTAACTTGCCATGATGATAGTGGCAAAAAGAGTGAAACTCACCTAAACGCAAATAAACGTATGGATACGACCGCCCCGACAACCGCTTGGCTTTGTAACCAGAAGGAGTGCACGCCACTATGGGCAATGAGCATGAGGGAGAGAGAAACAGAGAGAGAAATATATGTATAGAGAGAGCGAGTGCGCGAGGTAGAAAAAGGCTGATAATCTTGAGTGGTGGTGGTATTCGCTGGCTTCCTACAGATACAGGAGGCCTTATTTATGTATCTATGAGAAAAGGGAAGAGCCTAGGATATACATGAAGGTTTTCTCCACTCAAATATGGTTCGTGTGCGGTGAAATGGAATAAAGAGGAATGATATGGGTATATGAGTCATTGAGAGGGTGGAGATAAACTTCAGTCGGACGAAATA
>RCFS01000082.1:0-29479 GCA_004296355.1 Lepiota venenata
GAGTTGGCCGAGTATACATGTGGATGGAGTGTACCGTGTACCGATACTCGTGGGCACGTAGCTACAGCATTACATCTTCGGCGCCTGCACTCCGGCAGGCACCATTTGAAAATGTATCCTTGTTGCCTATGTCGTCCGCTGCAAACAGCTTCCTATGTGTCTGCTCGGTTTTGTACCGGACAAACATATCATGCAAGAGCAAGTCACTAGGCATGGCACGAGCACACTCGCATCCAAGCATAAAAAAATCGGTCCATCAGCCGCCATACAAAAATCACGGAGGAACACGCACCATCCCAACTGAAAACAGTCTTGATACAGCTCTTGGGCAAGGCAGAGCAACGCGCCGAGTCCTATTTAGAATCCTTTGTTATCAACATTCCAGTTCCAAAGGTTTATACTCACGAAAATATATCCAGGAGCCCGCTTTGCCACTCTCCGCTTTTAGAATAATCTTCGGAAAATATCTTGAGCCAGCAATCAGCTACTGAATCCTCCCTTATACAGAGCATGTAATATCTCCGACCATCTTGAACCTCTCCTCCACGACTATGTTCTTCCATTTCCCTGCCTTCCCCATCCATATCTCCCCCAGTTGTCCAGATCGCCCTGGTACGTGCATCGTCCCGATGATCTTCTGATTCCCTCTGATCACCTTAATTGTAGAGTGGTTGTAATTAAACCCGGGAGACGTATGAGGTAAGTTTCTATATTGTCTTCAGCACAAGTATATTGAAGAACAGCGGACACTTACATGATCCCGAAAGATATTTCTTCCCTTGCGTTACGGACTTTGTTGAGCATCGGCCAGCAATGTTCAATGGCCCCTGCTATCTCCATGCGCAGCTTGTCATCAATTGCCGATTCCTTGATATCCTTGAGAGCCCGGAGTGGAAATGTAGTGTTGATCATGGCAATGAAGCACTGGTGAGTGGGTGGGCGACAGTTAGAACATCCATATGTGTGGAGACGACATACGCCTGGGTGGGGGAAATGAGCGAGTGTGCATAGTGTGTAAGGAGAGGCCGCAAGTGCGCGCGAGATAGAGGGAGATGGGGGGTGGACGTGAGCGTATGTTGTGAGTGCGGTCGAGACGGTAGGTATGTACCCGGGCGTGATAGAGAGAGGAACGAGCCAACAAGCTAATGGAGAGTCGTCTTTGAGCCCTCATTCTGATATTGCGAGTGTGGGCCATCGTCGACAACGGATGAGTGTGGGGAGCCCTGAGGTGCAGTAATACTGGCACCCCTACTTGTGTTATCCGTATCTACAACACGCCCTCCCACCCATCCCAATCCCTAAACCTGCTCGGTCGTCCCTCTTTCTCCTACTCCTCCACCTCCAATGCCCCTTCCTAGCCCTCAAAGTCGATCTCTGATCCATAGTAACACTATATTAGTTCACCATTCCACTAAATAAGAATCAGTTTCAATTGTATTTGATCCAGAGGAAAAGTGGCGATTACGCTTGAATTTATAGAGTTTTCGGATACGCTCTACATCGACAAGCCCAGCAGATATCTGGTCTTTGTATGGCTTCCTCATTTCTAATCGAACGTTCGCATCACCCTCTGTTTCCCAACTCCACCTCTGGCAAACCCCCACCCCCTCCCTCCCTTGTCTTTACCATTCTCAAACCGTTTCTCTATTCCCCTCTTCCTGGCCCCCACGACGAAACTCAAGCTCACATCACCCGCGAAATGCCCCACGACCGCCATCATACCTTTTTGCTTCACCCCCTCGAAGATTATTCCAACTTCAAGCCACCTTACCTCACCCACTTCTATTGGCCCATAAGACGGTACCTCCCCCAGCACAGGGCTCCCCAACAACCCCCCGCCTGATATAATGACGACCAGCGGAATGTTAACAGGAACATTTCTATCCTGCAGCACGGAATTGTACCAAATCCATGACAATTCCGAATACTCAAGGTGAGGTCCAACCAGGGAGGTATTTGCGAGCTCTGAAGGAACAATAGCAGTTCGCGGATGATGTTTCATGATCAACAAGCAAGACACTCATTCCGACGTTTTTCGCGTTTTCTTATGTTTATAGCCAAGTTCATTTACCCTCGCCGTTTACAAGGATTGTCCGCTCCGGGGATATTTCGTCGAATCGCAGGACAAGAGATACAGACACGTTGACCTGGGACCTGAATATTTTTCCTATCGAAGAGCCAAAGAGAGAGGAGCTGGTACGAATCAAGTCATAGTATCCAGCAAGGCCATGATTCCAGTGAAGAGACCAGGAGAGGTCTGTCGAGACTCAGCGCCAGCTAAGGATTAAAATCATGCATGCCTAGCGTTTTGGCGCGATAAACCAAAACTAGCATCCAGGGCTGAAACGGTGTATGGCCCTGGGAGGACTTCTGAAAAAGCAAGGAGCTCCCTGTACCCCGGCCACCAAAGATCTAGATCAACAAAAAGACGATCGAAGCTAAGGGGACAGACAAGAGGGAGGGGGCCAATGAAACAGGAATGTGAACAGACAAGGGCACATCTATGCGACGGGCACCAGGAGATGAGCGTAGGGAAGCCTATTTGTCACTATCAGTTATATAGTCAAAACAACGACAGAGATGTTCGAGGAGAGTTGGTCGGTCAGTGAACAGATACGCGAAGATTAGCTTACCAACAGTCCTTTTGAGTAGCGAGACAGCTTACCTTGAATGCATTAGGATCCCCTATGATTTAGGGATGATGCAAATGGAACGACTTACATTGTGATATGTCCGCGATTGTCAGGCGTAGTAGTGTATCTATTGGGTCCTTGTGGTAGTGAGGCGAGCTGGCCCCCCAGACGTCCAGCATAACGCCTGGGGGGACATAACGACTGAGCGACGCAGATCGACATTGGTGTTGACGCCCTACACTATACATAGTGGACGAGCTGGCCCCCCAGACATTCAGCATAACTCCTGGGGGGGGACATTACGACTGAGCGACGCAGATCGACATTGATGTTGACGCCCTACCACTATACATTGCTTATCATAGTGGACGAGCTCACCCCCCAGACGTTCAGCATAACTCCTGGGGGGGGACATTACGACTGAGCGACGCAGGATCGATGTTGACGCCCTATATATTGCTTATGATAGTGGGCTCAAGGCGTCCCTCGCTGGTACTGCCAGCGCGCACCTGTGTTTTGGTTTTTTTTTTTGACGTAGACTGGGGGCAACCGAGTGCGAAAAAACCGTTGTATTTGTGTCTACTGTAGAACGTATGTACATCTAATCTAATACTATTGCACGACCACCAGTGCTTGTGGTGGTTGCGCAACAAGAGGCGAGCCGGGTCGAGCCGGGACCATATCTGATTCTGTGAGTTGAGGGCAGGCCGGCCTCCACTCACGTGTCAGTTATCTTCCTTGTCACGCGTCACGCGGACGCTCGGCGTTTGTCGCACGCTCCAGTGCACAATAAGGCATGCGCTCATCGTGCACTCAGCGTACAATAAGCATACGCTGAGCACGCAATGAGCGCGCAATAAATATTATACAGTCAAATAATTTAATCTAATATGTTACCTTTTGTGTCTAATAATAATAAACATATTAGTAAGTGCAAATATTAATTATATTTGTCATACACATATGCTACTTAATATATATCATTTTCACATGTCTAATATTCAAACAAAAATGAAACATATTATTTCAATTTTGGCATCAATAAAATTTAATATATTTGTGTTATCAAAAATGTAAATCAAATATTTAAACAAACAGGATTTACATATTCGACCCTATAATAGGTTCACCTGCACAGAGTGTTTATACATCATAACCGATGACATTCAACTTTGTTGTATGTCTCACAGACATTTACTTAGCCCTATGTCCTCCGATCCTGCAAACTGAGCTCTTGTTCTACACAAATATAACTGCCTTAGCAAAAACCTACAAACAATTATGTCCACCGGTATTTGCAAGAAGGTTTTGCGGAGCCCCACGACCGATGCCCGGATACCAATGGGGTTGGAATGTAAGCCTGGGCTTGCTACAATCCCTCTATTGTACATATATACAGACCGGTGGCTGAACACATAAGCTGTTCAGTTATATCCCTTTTGGTGTAGCGGTCATAACTGGTGGTCTGTATGGCCATGCTTACACGGTACGAGATAACCATGGCCAATGCGGAGTGCACCAGTATTCCTAATGCAATGTCTGGACTCTCCATATTCGTTGCCATTGAAACATCACAGTGTCAACAATTATTATAAACGCAAATACCTTCTGGACGCCAGGGCTCAAATCGATTCGAGTCCTTACGCTACATATTTTGATTCAAAATTGGGCTTTCCACGTGACGGAGAGTGTTGATGAAATCATAGAGACAACTTTAGGTTGTTGGTAAATGGCTTGCAAAATTGCTCGGAACGGAGAGAACACAGAAAAATTCTCTCAACCTCGTCAGTGTCACATCACCGACGCCGCTCTAGTTGCACCATTGGGCATCTTAATTGCAGGTTTTGCAAATGCTTTGCGCGAGTCGGTGTCATCCTTGCATCAATGAATCTACGTATTGCATATTCTCAAGCAACTTAACCTCGCAGGGTTTCAAAGAGGATCTCAGCGGTAATATTATCCGAGACGAGTCCAGCAGCTCAAAGGATGCCCAGCTCTCAAACTACCATGATGCTAAGCGGGTCCCAGAGTAACGTTACGATATCTCGTCTGTATGTATGAGACCCCCTCAGGTTCAGTAGGTTCCTCCCTTCGAAAATCCGATGGTTCACAACTGCCAACCTATTTGTTTAAAACACCCACTCCATCGACCCCTCCTTCATGTGCTATGACTCGCATCCCTATGTTTGTGTCATACTCATCCCTATTAGGTGTCCCACCATTGTGATCCCATTGTAGCGTGGTAAGTTTATGTTCTGTTTGTCTGTTCCAGGCTCGCCCTGAATGGACTCGATATAAAACAAGGAGGTAGGCAATCGTCTAACTTATCAGGCTATTGCAATTGAAGGAAAATATATATAGAAAACATACCTGGACATCATCCTGAATTGCACTGAAAAATACCTGCACCGGATGATTAGGGTTCACCTTGAGGAAGATAGCATATCCAATTGTTGCTCCTAGGGCATCAATGGCTTCTATGCTAAAGGATTCAACAAGCATCGCCGCAACACTCATGTAATGACTAGGGATTTCCGCCCCAGGCCCTTTTATTGACAGCGTGTTAGTTCATTGATCATACAGTACATTACAGGGCTATCAAAAACTCACCCATGATTCGGATATGTTGCCTGCGTACATACATTAGGCGTCCAACAATTAGACAAGTAGTGATAATAGGGAGTGCCACGGTGCTCGCATATAATGCCTCTACAATAAACAACTGCAAGGATGCTTTCAAGTCCAAGTTGGTGCGCAGGAGAGTACCCCCACAAATTGTAAGGCCTGAGAAGATGATCAGCCAACATAGGGATATGTCACCCAGTGAAGGACAAACCTAGACTGGCAAGTAATAATACCAAAGGAACAGCAGTTGCAAATAACGAATACGGTGATGCTGTCCATATAACCCAAACCCGCCAGACCTAACAGAAAGGCATTGGCGACTTTTGTCCGACTAGGCCAAAGAATTAGGTCTACTGTACCTGCATGCATCCCGTCAGTGTCGCAAGCAATGTTGAGGAAACCTGGAGGGTTATAAATGGTGCATTCACTATGAATCCAGCCGTATAAGCCATAGGAGACCCAAGTCCATCATTATGGTCAACGTAGGCCAACTCTTCGAGCCGAGTTCCAGCTGCAAAGGATATTGATGCGCATGACACGACTAGTGTGCTGTAGATGAACGAGAAAAGCGCTTGTTTCCGTCTGTGGCTTTTGCAAAACTCGGAATACAACATCTGAGCACAGAAGACATAGAGTGTAAAGCTGATACCAAAGAACATGCCAACAATGGCCGTCCTAGAGACAAGCTCCATCCCTTCATATAGCCGTATTCCCGACTGGGTGAGGGTTACCATTGTCGAGACCGGATGCGCGAGAGTGGTAGTGTAAGGGTACCTTACGCGCTACCTGTGAATCGGCACCGCATAAGCACCCTTTAGTGTGAACCTCGGATCAGCGTCGTACGTCGGAGCGCCCACGGCATGACAGCCCTCCGTCGATAGCTTGCCCAAGAGTTCAGATAGCACGCGCCGCACATCCTCAGTTGGGTTGAAATATTCTTATATGTTTTCCCTATTCCTATTCCAGTTTACTCTACCATAGCACAGCTCGTTAGTAGGTAGCGGTGAACTCTCATTTCCCTATTCTGCCATGTTTTACCATATGCCGCATATTCCCTAATAGCCGATGGACAAATTTTATCATACGAATTCGATAGTTTCTTTGTTTCGAGGACTCTTAAATACGGCTCTCCTGTAGTAGTAGGAGGCCAGTGAATACTACCCGCTCATCTTCTCTGTTTCTTTCTCTCTCGTGCAATCGCGCACACACACTCTCTCTACCACACTCGTTTCAACTCTCTCTCTCCATCTTTCTCACCCTCTTGTGCTCGTTGTCGACGACTGCGCATATCCTGTCACCGTCCCGAAGCCCAGCGACCGACGGAGTCGATCGCGCTCGCGCCTATTTGTTTTGTTGATAGGCGAGTTTGTACCTCTTCAGTAGGCAAGTGGTGAACGATGAAATTAGATGCCTTGTGGCGGATGGCAGGACTTGGGCGGGGTTCGCCCCTGCGAAAGGGGTCGCTAAGGGGCTTAACCGCTGCCCTAACCCGTCTTGGCTCTATTACCTGTGTAACAGGGTGCCGTATTCTGAGCGCATTCTTGTACCATATTGGGCAGCCCAGATTTTTATCAAAACGGCAATGATACCTCGCGTGACATTTAAATGTTGTACTCTGCATTTCCATAACGCTACAACTGCTGACGTGGTGAGCATAGCTCGCCTCTCGGTGGGGTGGTGTCTACAGGCAGTCTAACGTCAAGGGTGGAACATTCTGATAGATGCGGTGCGATAGTAGGCAATAAAAGCATAGCTGGTGGTGGAATTGTAGGTGGTGGTAAAGCCCTGGTGAATAGTTGTAGCCTTGTGAAGTAGAGATATCAACGATCCTATAGCTAGTAATATCACAGAAGTCTAGCTAGTCATGGTGCCGCCTTATTATATACTTATACTCCAATAATATTTTTACGTCGGAATTGGGCATGCAACTGCATGCCTTCACATCCTGCTGTGCCACTCTTGCGTTACGGTCTCATTGTAATGACTTTATTCTGATATGTCTGTGCTTACCGCACCCGGTTCGATTGCGTTTCATGAGCTCTCTCCTCATTCGTCTCATTGGCCGCTATAGCCCTCGCGTACACAGCCCAGAGTTTTATCACTTTAAAGGACCCGAAGTGCACCATTCTGCCTGGGCTATGGCATGAGGCGTTGTATACTATGCTGTGGGCTCCGTGATCATTGACTTTGCTTGCGCATGTTAAGGCTGAGGAATAATAACCTTCCGAAGAAGGGACTGCGGATCCGAGACTATATGGAGTTAGCTCCCTGGACTGATGATTCACATGTCGATATGTATCATATTCAGCAGAGCGCTAAGGGTTTTAGGTTTCGAACCCTGGCTCCACTTTTATGGTGGAAGTAGACGATACACAGAACCTAAATCTATGTGGCCCTCACCGTGACGCTTTATAGTATAATCGCAACATTATTAGCTGATGGCAGTGCGTTGTGTCTAGGCACATTTATACGAGCAGCCACGACTTGCTCGGATTGTTATGATAGAGCTCGCCTTCAGAGCCGCTGGTATGGATACTTTAAAGCCACACTTAGGCGCTGGACATCCCGGCCCACCATACGCTAGGATGTTTAACACATATGGCTTGTCCTATTTGACCTCACGGCGTCACTCTACAGGAGAGACTACCTATGAAATATCCCACATTCGGAAGCGGGACCACACCAGTTTCGGTGCTTTAAACCTCTGTTCCAATTCATTGAAACAGGTGACCTATTGTCAAGCTCTTCATTTAGTAAGGACGAAGAGATCAATACTGGCTATAGGACGTACCACAGGTCGGGTCTGGGAAACAGTGAACTCGGAGTCTCGAACTACTCATCCGAGTTGGGCAAGCTCCGAGTGTCATCCTCATTGCGATCATACCAACGCTGCTTCTCAAGCCATTGCTGGTATTCTTGGATCTTATCCGGAGAAGGCTCCTGACCATAAATTAGGGTGTCCGCCCTCTTGTCAGCCCTTTCAGGACCGCAGATAGTGTACCACACAAGAACGGCCTTTGTCCCACGCCCAACCAAAAGATACTCCCGACACCTGGTCTCTCTGCGTTTCTGAAAAGGACATCCAGTGAAAAAACTAGTGTGTGCAAAATCGAGCTCACCCAGCTAAGGCTACTATCAGCGATAGGAAGTGGGGCAGGTTTGACAGGGTCCTGGTTGGTCATCATCTTGAGGTAATCAAGAAGTTGACTGTCGACTTCGTCGCCTGAATTTGTGCGAATAAGGCCATTTTTGGGATCCTATGAAATAATCAATGATGAAAACCAGCCAAATGCATAAAGCGGACGTCACTTTTTCATAAAGGGCGTTCACGAGACCCGTCCAGGCGATCAAAGTTCCTACTGAGAGGTATCTAAAGTCAAGCTGTTGCAAGTAAGAGAGGAGCTCTTCTTCCAAGCCGGTTTCGCATGCCTCCTCGCAGACCTTCCAGCAATAATTAGCAAAGCCCTTAATTACCTGTTCCGAAGCCCTCCGACCCTTTCCTGAAGTCCATTCCAAGCCTGGCAGACTCGCGTGGTGGTGTGATCTGCGACTTCCATCGGGGTCTGGTATCGGTGAGAATGCTACAATCTACAGATAAGAACATGCCAGTAAACTCACTGTCATTGACATGAAAGTGTCCCGCGTCAAGCTCATGCCAGAAGAGACAGGATTTAGCAATGTCGACGAGCGCTTCTTCTCTCTTGACAACAAATCTCCCTGAGCGCTTCGCATCAGTGAGAAACTCTTGAAAAGATGCGTGGTAGAAGCGCAACGATTTTGAGTCAGCTTGATCGGGAACGGGGATGTCAATAACAGAGTACAGTTTCCGCACGGCGCCATAGAACATGCTCCGATTTACGTGCAAGAAATTACAAAGTATCTGGGTAGTCGGTAAGGTAAGAGTGTTTCGGAAGAAATCTTTAGGAATTGTGGGTATGTATATGAGATGTGCCAAGATGCGCCATGTTAACGGAAACGTTTTCTTCGGTATGTCATCGAGGATACAGGAGTAGAGAGCGTCAAGTCTTGCGAGGGGATTAGTGTCCGTGGACTCTTCCGTGCGTCCGAGGTATGACACAAGGACGTCTAGGCGTTCAACGGGATTCCCATACTCGGGATCTCCAACAAACGCAACGCCAACACCAGCAAGAACAAATAGACCGGAAGCATACGTTGAGAAAGCCTCAAACTGAGGTAGGGGAGGCCATGAAGGGCCAGTGACGTGATCAAATTTTATGCGAATTTCCTCTAGAGCTTCATGCAAGTATCGGTTAACATCCCTTTGGCATTCTTCGTCGATGGTAAGCTCCTCGCGTCCACAGTCTGCGATTCCCTCAAATACGCGCTGAAGGTGTGCCTCTGGGCGGCTACAAATTAACCACAGGAGCGGAAGGCCCTTGTTCCGTGATGCCGCCTGTGTAATTAACTTGATAAATTGACACTGGGCATCTTGCCCTGCACATTCGTCAAGTCCGTCAAGGATAATGAGGAGAGGCTTCTTGATCCTCTGACGTCTGCGAGTCTGGAGCACAGAGAGAGGCTCAACGATAAGCTGCTCGAATTGCACGTGCAATGCTTTCGTCAAAAGCTGCGGATCTTTGTCGAGTCGAGAAGCGAGTATGTCCTTGTAGCTGGGACAGAGAACGGCGAGTTGGTAGGCAATAGTAGGGATGACAGTCTTGGGGTTATTGCGGTTGTTAGGGCGAGAGAAGAAAAAGGCTCCACCAAGGCGCTCTTCCTTTACACACTTTTCTGCAAAGGTTTGAGCGACAGCAGACTTGCCAGTACCAGCAGAACCGTAAAGCCATATCATGTTCCACTGGCGCGTAGAAGTATCCAACCAATCCATCAATCGGGTTCCAATTTCTACGCGGGTTCCTGGGTAACACTGGGCCGGTGGGTAGCGGGCGCTTGAGTCCACCGCCGCGTCGGGCATTGTGTAGGGAGCTAGATGCTCTAATACTAGAAGAAGATGGTCAAATGAGATGGATAACGATGCTGTAGTAATGTGAGAACATGCCGGTTTTTCCGTTGGAAAGGATGTTCACCGTCTTTGCCATGATGAGGTGGCCGATGACGAAATCATGTGCATTGCTGAAGGGTCCAGAAAGGCCCTTGAAGAAAGCGTGGAGGGATTCGAGGAAGGCGGAAGGCATGCTGAATGGCGGGCAGCCGACATACGGTGATCATAAAAGGCAACTCATTGATTTAAGCTCCTGCGGGCCGTGGCCGCACAGGGGCTGTGTAGTACAGTACAAATCACAGATTGTTGGGTCGCAAGCGCTCACACTCTATTGCGCGGCTCCGTCACCACTCTCGGCCACCCAGACCATGGGCTGCTATCCATCCTCACCGGCCCATGGTGCAGAAATCCGCGATGAGATGGAAGCGAGTACCAGAGAAATCGAAAGACAAATTAAAGAGGTCAAACTGCGTCTGTTCTGTTAGTTGGGTGCAGCTGCTAAGTGCTGTAGTTTGCAACAGGCCAAGATGAAGATGTCAAGACAAATCAAGGTTCGTTCATGTTTACGCACCGAGTGCGCGAAGGGGTTTGTATTGACTCGCGTAGGTTCTCCTGTTAGGGTCCGGTGATTCCGGGAAGTCCTCCATCCTCAAGGTGAGCTGCTATAACAGCGCCTCGAATCAGTAACTTGCCCATGGCATCCTTCCAGCAAATGCGGCTTCTACACAATATGCCGTTCTCACAGCCAGAAATAGAATCATATCGGCAGCTCGTATTCGAGAATGTTGTCCGGGGCCTGCGAGTTCTCCTTGATTTCATGGATGACTTTGAAATAAAAGTCTTGGAGGAGAATATCCTCAATACTCAAATAATTGACAACGCTGGCGACGTTACCGATGGCGAGCCCTTCCCCAGACATTACATTGAGCCTCTCAAGGCACTATGGGCAGACCCGAATGTGCAGCGCGCGTACAGGAGGGGGAACGAACGCGCACTACCCGAAAAGTATGACTTCTAGTCATTCTATCTTTCTCGTCCTCAAGTTCCCGTCAGCCTATCCTACTTCTTCTCTGACCTCGATAGGCTCTTCCGGCCCAACTTCCGACCGACTGAGCAGGACATTGTCCGATGTCGCGCCCGTACGATTGGTATAACAGAGACAACTTTCCACCTCGGGGACAAAGAGCTCTTAGTGGTCGATGTCGGCGGCCAAAAGAGCGAGCGGAGAAAATGGATTCATTGCTTCCAGGATGTCGTCAGCATTATTTACCTCGCCAGTTTGAACGGCTACGATCAGTGTCTGGTAGAAGATAAAAACGCAGTGTGTGCTTGAACTCGGGACTCGATTGACCCTTTCTTACGGCGCAATCCTAGAATCAGATGCAGGATGCATTAACTATATGGGACTCGCTGTCCCATTCCCAATGGTTCACACAGGCGACTTTTGTAGGTTGACTTTGCAATCGTTGTTCAATCACATGCGACGATTATACTCGCTTACGACACAATCCTATTGAAGATTCTCTTCCTCAATAAGGACGATCTGTTCGAGAAGAAAGTGCCGGTTTCGGACATCAAACCCTTTTTCCCAGTACGCGGGTTTCTGTTTTCACCTCTTATAACGTCGGACTTACCGTGCATACCCGCTTGACTGGCCTTCGCTCTGGTAAATTAGGATTACGAGGGTGCACCAGGTGATGTCCAAGCTGGGAGAGATTATTTCAAACGTCGGTTTGCGATAATCGCGCACAAAGCAGGTCTGTCGAAAGAGAGAGAGGTCTATATCCAGTATGTTTTTTATTCACAGGCTATGAGCCAACTCGGCGGTTGCAAACAGCCTTTTGCTAACATATTTTCCCATAGCATCACAACAGCAACGGACACAGCTATGTTGAGAGCTGTGATAGCCGCCGCCGAAGGTTAGTCTCGAGGCCTCTTGGCTTCACTGAACCCTACGTCGCTGAATAACCACAATTTCTTATTCCCTCCTCCGCATTGTGCCGACCTACAGAGTGAGTATTCTACTTTCAGAGTCGATTTTCCCATCCTTTTTTTTTTGGTCTTGGTTCTGTTATTTTGCAAGACCCCGGCTCTGATCTGGAAGGGCACGCTAATATTCTATTCATTCCGTTTATCTTCCAAGTGCCTTGACGGTCGTTTCTCACGGTAACGCCTTCCCTACTTAGGTTCATTCTGCGCTCAAATCTACGGTATACGGCGCTCGTCTAGTTTTAGAGCGTTTTTATTTGTTTGGATACCTACACACTTGGCATCATTACATTCTACTTCAGCACTACCATCATTACCGGTCGTGCTGATGGGGCACCCGGCGTGACTAGCTTTAATGGTCAAGGAATTCGCTCACATTCGCCCCTTTTCTCGGGTGTATAACTAGACGCCCGTGCACTACCTCCCGCGGCATTTGGATTAGGACTGGTTACGGTCATCCCACGAGTGAACGACAACTTACATCCCACAAACCGTTCCCAACCCCCCTGAGACTTTTTCTTGCCTCCCCTTCAATTGCTATTCACACTATGGATTGGGAGTATACCATAAAGTGTAATTATGATCACATCGAACTAAGTCCATAACCCCTTGGTGTCGAAGTTTTGAAGCTTTGAAGCGTTGGCCCCCCGACGCAAACAGGTAATCGAATATTCAAACGAATACTTTTTGCCGGGTCAATTGTCCTCACTGCTCCTTCACCTTGTAGCGATTCATGATATCATAGCTTTTGGAGATTCATTGATGTTTCGTCAGCTTGAAATACTAACCATCAGATGGCTTATCACTGAATATGTCTCAAGCATGCTGTAGAATACAACGGAATCAACAAAGCCTTCGGTAGCGATGAGAAAGAGGCCAACGTCAAAAGAAGTGATACGATAGTTAGTTTCCCCAACTTCCTACCACCAGCATAGTGATATTGCAACATCCTTCATCTAGAGAACATGAATGGAGCGAGTGATCGAGCATTCTTTCACAAAGCACGACGTTTCTCCCTCCATAGCACAACTTTTATTGATAACTCCAGCTCAACAATTGTCAACGACTTTTAAAAAATATAAAATTACAAAAGACCTAGAGAGTCCAGACATACGGGCCACCCGAATTTAATGATTTCACCCTTTTTAGGAAAATCATCGATGTCTCGTCGACCTGACATATTAGCGCTTTAGCCATCATATGACATTTCAAATGCGGAAAACACATCTCAAGCGTGCTGTAGAATATGACGAAGTCATACGAAGCCTCCAGTCACGAGAAGGGCAGTGTCAAAAGAAGTGATACGGTACACTATTAGAAGGAATGATAAGGGGCTGTTGTTGGTTTCCCTCAACTTCCTACAGCACTGTAGTATTGCAACATTCTCCACCCAGAGAACATGAACGGAACGAGAGACCGAGCGTTCTTTTACAAAGCACGACATTTTGCCCTCTACAACCCGACTTTTATTGATAACTCTAGCCCAATATATGCCATACCTCATTCCGAAAATTTGAAGACAGGTGAGCTTTCAAACCATGTATATCACCGGTTATGAACCCTCCACGACCAGTTTTCGATATTCTCCAGCCCAACACCATCTTAGAGGCAACTATGGATTCGAGCGCTCGTCATCCGCCCCCTCGTTGTCATCCAGGAACTCGGAAGCACCTGGGTGACAAGCTCGACTCCTGGTTGACCAACTCACAACGTCAATGGAATATGATATGGCTCCGTGGCCCTGCTGGCACAGGCAAGTCGGCAGTTGCTCAAAGCTTTGCCGAACGTGCAGGAGAGCAAGGTCACCTCGGTGCAACTTTCTTCTTCTCCAGGCCAAACAAACGCAACGACCCTCTTCGTGTCATCCCGACCCTAGCCTATCAGCTTGCAGAACAACGCTCTGACTACAAGTCACTACTCACCCGGCAACTTGTCGACAATTGCCGGGTCCTGGATGCTGTACCCCGTGTGCAGTTCAGGAAGCTCATTATTGAGCCATTCTCGAGCCTACTAGTAGCGCAAGGTTCCCAACGGTCACTCGTGATTATATTAGACGGACTTGACGAATGCAATGGTGAGGATGCCCAACGTGAAATTATCAGACTCGTGTGCGAGGCTGCCCGCCCCGAGAATGGACTGCCTCTCCTGTGGCTCATCTGCAGTAGACCGGAGCCCCACATTGTAAACACATTCTCCACGATCGATTCAAATATCCATTGCTGCAGGGAACAATTGATCTTGGATGATGAATCACGGGATGATGTCGACCGATATCTGCGAGATGGGTTTGCTGAGATCCACGCCCAATTTTCAGACGTTATAGGAACGTATCAGCGTTGGCCATCGGATGCTAGTCTCGCCAAGATTTCTAATGCGGCATCTGGGCTTTTCATTTTCGCTGCCACTACGCTCAAGTATATCACAGATCCTGAGTATGCAGATCCGTGCTATCAGTTGCAACTCTTGCTGTCTTTCATCGACAAATCACAATGCGTAGGTGCGAAGAGCCCGTGGGAGAGCCTTGATCTCCTGTATTCATGTATTCTGGATGACATCCCGAAGCGCATCCTACCCATCACACTGCGAATTCTTGGATTCTGTACAAGTGGTACCTACCTGCACTACACATACTCCATCAATGCACAGCACCTTTCCAATTTCTTATGCCTCGATCAGGGCACCTTCTATCTCGCGCTACGGAAATTGCATGCTGTGATGAGAATCCCCCGGCCCGAAGATCCAGCTGGGATGGGGTTAAGCTTCCATCATGCGTCATTCAAGGACTTCCTCCAAGACTCGACCCGTTCTGGCAGATATTTCATCGACACCGAAACAGCCCTCGCTGATCTCGCTACCCATGCCCTGCGATGGGGTACACTCTGCCCCGATAGTAAAGGTGATTAAACTTAGTGGTCGCACTATTCAATACCAAAACTACTTGTCTGAAGCTCCACCTAGATCCTAGGGATTGGATTAGTACGAATTATGCTGCACATTTTCGATGGAATTCATCACGGAGTGTGGCTTCGACGCACTACGAAGTAGCGAAAATTGCTGCACGTTGTTTGGAGGCCGCTTGTGACCTTGCCCGAAGAAAAAAGAATCCAACCGTCTTCTCTCAGATTCATCAGTGTCGCTTCACCAACTTCATTGCAGTCGCATCTGTGGATTTCTTTAAAGGCTTTGCAAACCGGCTATATGAATATCAAACCGTGAGTCAGATAATCTATGCCGTCTGAGCTACTTCAATCTTCGACAGGACCACGATGGTGACTTTGGCGGCGGTCTTATCCGGACGGAAGTCAGCGACCAGGAGGATATGCAGATTTTAAGTGACCTAGCATATTTCGTAGGACCCAACACGCTGCTCAACCCTGCTCAATTTCCCATTGTAAGCCACCTGCATCGTTGTGTTGCCTTATTTTGCAGCTCATACATTTACAGACACCCAACACGAGCACGGAGGGGTTATTCTACTTCTTCCTGGGTCATGGTCCAGGGTGTTGCATAGTGTGTGTTCATAGCCGTTATTGCGACCACCGGTGTCACATTTTCAGGGCTCAGAGACAGCATTCCAAAGCTGATATCTCCGAGTTCCAAAAAGCCATAGGGCTAAGTTTTGATTATTGGTAGATTGGACGATCCATCGCGAGGTGGGATTTGAAAAGGAATCGCGTTTGTTCATTGACTTCAGCAAATACTCCTTTTGCTGGATCACTTTGGATGATATTTTTGTTTTCGAGCATTATTAACAGCGATAGACGGCGTGGTAGCAAAGTGATACGACGTGGATGATATATGCAAGTGCGAACACTGGAGTTCGCGTACAGAAGCTAAATGAGATATACGAGAGAGAATAAATGAAGGTAAACGTACCTGGAGTTCGCGTACAGAAGCTGAACTCCAGGGACGGTTGGAAGGCCGGTTAAATACCTAAAGAAAGGAGGCTGACTATAATACGAGGCTGACTGCTTGTATGCCTAACGGCTAGCTACAAAATGAGATAAATATATGTGTCCAATAAAAAAAGAAATAAGAATAGTAACGATCGTGTATGACGAGGACTGACGTCTCGTCGTCATTCTTCAACAATTATCATTGCTTTAATGGACTGAAGCTTCCGTCGGTAAGGGAAAAAGCCAGCGACTGTAAAATTTAAATATTAGACATCAGGTTAGTTAAGCCTTACAACCCCGGCAATCCATAACAATGAATTCTCAAACTTTTGTGAGTCAGCCCAAGAGTGATTTCAACCCCCACTTCCTGGCAAAATATTTCATTCGACCCCTCCACTTCAAGTGCAATTTCTCGCTAACCCCCCTTCCCCACTACTCCATTCTCTTGCATTTGGGGTTTGCACTTCGCCTCTATGTATAATATGATATTTGATGGAGTCCACCCAAGAGTCCACTGGGAATTGGACCTTTTAAGTTCAAACCTATGCGCCACACACAAAGCAGCGACACGAACTTTGATTTATAAAGCGACTTGCTACCCCTTCTTGCCCAGAGTTGAAGGAGATCCAACACACCCGCATCCGAGAGTTCCCACATAAAATTTTATTTCAAGCTGCCATCTCCAAATTAGAGCTTGCATCAACAACGGGCAAGCCAATGAACACCATTTTCAAGAACTAGATAACTGACGCAACGATTGATGGTTTCAAAAGGACATCAAGGCAAAAAAAAAAAAACTTTTATCAGCAAAAAAATCAACACAACACCCTCCACAAAAATCACAACAATTTGGTCATAGCAGAAATACAAATACACACACACAAAAAACACAAACCAACCTCTCTCTCTACACATCAATTTTGATACCTCCCTGCCCATGACTATCAAACGCAGCACTAATCGCACTCTGCGTGAGTGTATTCATCCCTGGTCCTCCGCCCCCTCCGCCTCCTCCTATCCCTCCCCTCCCAGGCGTATTGATTCCCGAATTTGCAGGCGAGGCTCCGAATCGGGGTGTAATTAATCCACTTCCACCCGCGCCAAAGACGAAGCCACCACTGAGACCATCCATACTGTTGTACCCTGAAACCGGTTAGCACAAAAGAGGAGAACGCACAAAGAGATCAAATTCTCACCTGGTACCAACATACTATCCCAGAACCCACTACTCAAAATATTCTCCATCGTCAATCCACCCATCATATTCGCCGAATCATCCGCAGGCGGCGCCATCGTCGGCGGGAACGTCGACATATCCGCCACCGGACCCATCTCACTCTCAAATTGGAACTCGCTCAAGAAATAGGGATCGTGCCCAATTGAGCCTGTAGGGGTCGATGTACCGTACATCCCACCATGTTGAGGCTGAGGCTGCTGCTGCTGCTGCTGTTGTTGTTGTAAATGCTGGTGGTAGGCGTTATTCCCCATAGCCCCATTATTGCCGTTGGGCATGGCACTCCCGCCAGGGGTAGAAGACGACGAGCGCTCGATCCCGCTCGATAGGAGTCCCTCGCCGGCAGTATTGGAGGTAGTATCGTCATCATCGACGAGTTGTTTGGTATCACCAATTGATCCTGTACCCTGCTGCTGGGGTTCCAGTTTGGCAGAAATTAGCGCACGCAAAAAGGCAGCATAGAGCGCTGGCGTATGCGACGGTCTCGCGGCAATAGTCTCTAGCTGGTCTGCTACATCTTTCACCAGCGACAGCGTATCTTGTTCGTTTTGCAGGAAATCGTGAAACTCTGGTCGAACGAGCTATGGATGGGGAACACCGTTAGTATCGGTCAACGGACTGAAAAGACCGTCGCCCGCACCTTCAACAAGCTCAGCACCGCATACGAGGTCTGAACAAAGTGTGAGTCTGGCGAATACTTCATGTACCCACGTGGACCTAGTTGATCTCTCACGATCAAAGCACATGCCATCGCAGAGGAATGGACTCTAGCAAAGAAATGGCCCATGTCTGCGGGAGAGCGCTCGAGTGCATTTTGTAGTCCAAACGAGTTGAGCACGAGCATCGCATAGTTGAAATAGAATTGCGAAACGGTTTGTTTGTAGTCCCCCACGCGAGGGTCTTGGCCTGTTTAAAACTCGAGTGAGTCTGGAGGACTGCAGGCTCCGGGAAAAGAACACTTTTTTTTTTTACCTTCCCATGTTCGATACGAGTGCCATTCTTGCTTCCACGAATATATTTGAGACTCAAAGGATTTGATCACCAAAAGGTAATCACAGTGTGTTTGAAGACCAGATGCAGTGTCCGTCCCACAGTACAAAAAGTCCAGGCTTCGTGATAGAATTCGTTGGAGCTCCTATGGTTCCGGAAATCAGTTCTTCCGTCTCCACCATCAATCATTCATGTCACGCGCACCGTGTAGGCAGCCAGAGAAGAGTCCGAAGGAACCGCAATAGGGGACCGACACCATTGTTTTGCATGCCGAATGATGTAGCTAAAAACGGCGAGATACACGTGGTAGACCCCATCAGCTCGTTCCAGACCGATAAACCGCGAAAAATCACTCACTCTTCCTTGATTGAGTGTGGTTTTCCCATCTGCGCGCTAAAGCTCCGATCCAAGCAGAAGCATAATATCCACGTCCTTTCTCGGTTGTGGACTTCGGCATCACGCGCCTTGCCTTCGGTGGTATCTGGGCTGGTGACTGCCGTCTTGCGATGGAGATTAAGGTCCGTGGCCATTCTGGATGCACATGCAGATCAGACAAACTAGCTTCCGCGGACTGCTAAGGGGGGGGGGGGGGAAATGGCGACGCACCTTATGGCAATACCCAGAAGCAACCACGTTTTGTCCTGCTCATAGCGTTCCACTGCCCCGCATCCCCACAGACTAAGAAGTAAGTATGCTTGGACGATTTCCACCGATTTGTAACCCTTTGCGGGGACACTAAACGCTAGCTTTTTTGCAAGCTCTGTGAGGCGTGGATGCAACTCGGGATTGGTAGTGTAAAATTTGCTTGCAATAGAACAAACTGCAAAAAAAAGAGTCAGCGAGCCGAACATCAAACGGTAGCACGCATACTGGTTGTCAAGAGAAACGGCGAGCGAGAGCAGACGAGCGAAGGTGTATGGAAATTTCTGTTGAGGAGACTGACGTGCATCTATAGGGGGATAAGACAGTGCGGGGGTAACTTGAGGGGGGAAAAAAAAATGCTGACATTGACGTTTTCAAAATAACTGATCACCGGCGCCAGTCAAACAACGGATGAGTGAAAATTTGCAGCCAAACGTACATGTTGAACAAGGCCACGACTTCGTCTGTGCTGACGAAGCTAAGCATCTCTGGCTGTACTTGACGCTCGATGTAGAGGCGACGCAGAGGGAGGATGGTCATTGGACCGGGCTTGAAATAGTTGTGACTGGCGACGCCCAAGGTCTGGGCGTCATTGCCTGTGATGATTTTGGGTGATAGAGCGTTGGTGTTGTTGGATACTTGAACCCTGCGATTGGCGAGGCTGGCCTCTGCAAGCAACCCGAGAGGGTTGAGCGAGTTGTCGGGCAAGGAATGGAGCTTGGGTGAAGGAGGGGGGACGTGATCGGACTGAGATAAAGACTGCGGGGGCGGCGAGGGGGATCCCGACAACAAAACCTGGGTTGAAGTTTCGGGGGCGGAGGGAGAAGGGGAACGGGATATCATGCCGGATGCGATGCTAGGGTTGCCTATAGACCTGAGGACGGTGTCAAGGGTCTTTTCCATCTTGCGCAGGGATCGGGTGAGTAGTTCATGCTTTCTAGGGTCGCAGGTGAGGCGAGGGAAAGGCGAGAGGGGGGTGGTGGTGGTGGTGGTGGTGTACGCACTTGGAGGATCGTTTCCCTCGATTTGATTCTTCAAATATACACTCGTGATTTCCAGCAATGCAGCGTTTGCAGGGCGGGCCCTGCTCTGCACCGACGCATTTCATCTTTAGCCGCCGGCAAACGGTGCAGGCCCTGTTGGGGTATAAGGCATCGGGGAGGGAGGAGAAGGAAGAGAGGTCACCTGGATCCCCTGGTTGGCTTTGCCTTGGTCTCGTCCTTGTCGGCGGAGGGGCTGTTGGCCTCGGATTCGTCGTCCTTGCGAAACTTCTTACGGCCGTCGGGGGGAGATGAGGCTGCGGAAGAGGCGGGCCGTTTGCCGTTGACATTGGACGGGTAGGCGTGTTCGGTGGGCGGGGTGCCGAGCGTGTCCGAGCCTTGGGAGGAGGGCGAGGAGTAGTTCTGGGAGAGGGCGAGGTGGTGGGGGAGGTGCGGGGGAGCGGGGGGATGATGAGGCTGGTAGTTGGGATAGTAAGGGGGATAGAGCGCGAGAGCAGGGTCTATCGGGATGGAGGGCGAGGGCGGCGGCTGCATGGAGCCCTGCTGCTGGTGGTCGTGGTGGTGGCCCATGGCGCTGTGGTGGGAAGAGAGAGGGGGGCGAGTTGGAACGGTTGATGGTGGCAGGATGAATTAATAAGCAACGGATGACAGCGGCCTTGCGCTCCTTGTGTACGTATATGCGCGCACTCTACTGCGGCCACAATCTCACACTCACACTCACAAACTCTCTCGGCACCCGTGCAAAGGCTGTTTTTCTCCTCTCCCTGCCCAAGTGACTCTCATGCCATCCAGGCGCTCGCGATAAGCCCTCCCCCTGCCGGCCACAGTGGAGTCTCAATTTTCAACTCCGCTTCACACACCGATCAGCCCCGAGCCTGTGCGCTGCCTCGCCAGTCCACCCAACCCATCAGCCCCAGCCCCTCGCCAGTCGCCCTTTCCCTTCCCTCCGCTTGTCGCTCACAATGAGCACAACCCAGCGTCCCATGCTCGTTCTCCAGCCCTCGGTCAACACAACAACGTGCGTATTCTCCCCTGTCCCCGACCCCCACAGCAGCCATGCTCATCCGCTACGCGACCAACCAGTGTCGTGACTACCACCACCACCACCACCACCTACGCGCCCATCCAGCTCCCCCCCTTACCACCCCCCGCATCGCCCAAAGACCCCAAAAGCTACCCGCTGCTCCACGCTACCCTCCCCGCCAGCCTCCGCAACTTCCCCCTCGTATTCCCAGGAGGCCAACGCGCGACTTTCCACGATGGCGAGGCCGGCGAAGCAGAGATGCAGGAGGAGCAAGAGGTCGTCGGTGGCTCCTGCTGGAGAATGCTCAAGCGCGACGAGACCAGCGATAACAACACCGTCGTCGGTCTCGCCGAGGCTGTCGAGCGGTTTGGCAAGAAGCGTTCATTGGCCAGCGACAACATAATGGAGGGCGTCCAGTCAACCTCCAGCGTCAGCTCGATCGCTCCCCCCAGGAAGAAGCCACGCAACACGCCTCTGCCCCAGCTCTCTACCACCATCAACGCAGCCGCACCTCCCTCACCCCTCCCTTCCCCCCACGGATCACCTCCCCCTGAAACCATCTGGCCATCAGCCCCCCCAAGTGGATCCACTTCACCCTCCAACCAGGCTCCCCTCCAACCCGACCTCTCCCTCACCACCCTGCTAACCCTTCCATACCTCCTCAACCACTTTGCAAACCTGCCCCCGCAGCTACAGTCCCACTTTCTCCTCACCCTCCTCCGGCACTCACCCCTTCCCGTGCTCCGGACACTGCATTCCGTCCTCACTCCTACTCTTGCTCGTGATTTCCTAACCCTCCTCCCCCCAGAACTCGTCTCACATATCCTCAGCTACCTGCCATTCTCGACTCTTGCTCGGGCCTCCCGAGTGTCCAAGGCTTGGCAAGCCATCATCGACTCTGATCCTGTACTCTGGCGAGACCTACTCAAAGGCACCAAAATTTGGTTTGGTGGCAACTCGGAAGCTGCATTCGCCAATTCCATCTATGTACGAAGGAGGCAAGCTACAAAAGTCCAAGGCGCCGTACCCAAACCCCTTCCTCCCCCCCATCCCTACAAGATCCTCTTCAAATCTCGGCATCTGACCCGGACACGTTGGGTCAACAACGACAACCCAAAGCATATTAGCTTCTCTGCACATGGCTCCTCCGTCGTCACCTGCCTCCTCTTCTCGCACGGCCGAATCATCTCCGCATCGGACGATCATTCCATCCACGTCTACTCTCCCGTCACAGGCGAGCTCTCCCGCTCCCTTGAAGGCCACGAGGGTGGTGTATGGGCACTCGCCGCCAGCAAAGACACACTCGTCAGTGGCTCCACCGACCGCACTGTCAGGATATGGGATCTTGCGACAGGCAAGTGCACCCATGTGTTTGGTGGACACACCAGCACTGTCCGCTGCCTATCCATTGTAAAACCAGAGATGGTGGAGGTCGTCCAAGAGTCTGGCTTGGTCACAAAGGAAAAGTGGCCAAAGAGACCCCTGATCGTCACCGGTAGCAGGGATCACTCGCTGAGGGTATGGAAGCTGCCCAGGCCCGGTGAACCAGAGTACAAGTGCTTCGGAACGGAGGAAGGCGAGCCTGCTGATGTACGTCATTCGCTTATCCCTTCTGGTTAGCCATAGCTTACTCATATTCCCCCCCAGGACGCCGAGGATAACCCATACCACTGCCTGCACCTCGAGGGACATGATCATGCTGTCCGGGCCCTCGCTGCAAGAGGGAGAACCCTCGTTTCCGGAAGCTATGACTGTACAGTGCGAATCTGGGATATCATCAATGGTGAATGCAAATGGGTCTTGGTTGGCCATACCCAGAAAGGTGAGCCTTTGCTGCTGTCCAGCCGAATCTCTTACTCAACTTCCCCCCCTTAACAGTGTACAGTGTAGTCCTCGACATGAATCGCCACCAGGCATGTTCGGGCTCTATGGATGGCACCGTTCGCGTTTGGAATCTACGGACAGGCCAATGTCAGCACACACTTACCGGACACACCTCACTCGTGGGCTTGCTCGGACTTTCACCTTCCCACCTAGTTTCCGCCGCGGCAGATTCTACACTTCGGATCTGGGACCCTGACACAGGAGAACTACGACATACGCTAGCCGCGCACACAGGCGCTATAACGTGCTTCCAACACGACGAGTTCAAGGTGCTCAGTGGATCAGACGGGAATCTGAAGATGTGGAATATTCGGGACGGGTCGGTGGTGCGCGACCTATTAACTGGCATTACGGGGGTGTGGCAGGTTGTGTTTGAAGGGCGGTGGTGTGTCGCTGCGAGTAATCGGAATGACTCGACTGTGCTGGATGTGTGGGACTTTGGGACCGAGGCAGACGATGACTGGATTGGAGAACCTCCAAACGGGATATATGATGATGATGCGTTTAGCGATTGTGAAGAGGAGGAAGAGGTCATGCGGAGGGTACGGAATGTGGGAATGGGCCGAAGAGCGGGGAAGGGTGTAGATATGGGGGATGTGTGTGGGATGGACGAGGATGAGGATGATGAGCAGGAACAGGCCGATGTGGATGCGATGGACCAGGATCTCGTGCCTTCAGACTCGGATTACTCGGAACTGGAGGTTACGGGTGTTGTCGGACAAGTGCTGAGTGGGAAGAGGAAGGTGAGAGGGCGGATTGAGGATGTTGATACGGACGCGGACCCGGTGATCCTAGACTCGGATGATGACTATCTCCTAGAGACTACAGCACCGATTGCGGAACGCGATATAGGAGGGAGTAGTAGCACCGGTGCTGCCGCGAGGTGGATTGCACAAGGGGGTACGGGGGAGGTGAAACTGAGTGGGAGATCGAGTCGATCGTCTTCTTCAACGAGAGCCACCCATGGAACTGTCGCGAGTCCGTCGTCTTCAAGACGGCGGGAGGTGGTATTTGGTGCACAGGCGAGTGCATCATCGAGTTCAAGGTCGTTGCCTGTTGTGCCTTCGTATCAGGAGACACCGACACGACCACGTATACGACCGCATGCCTCGCGTAGGCGATGAAACACCTTAGTTTTTACTGATCTGCGCGCCACCCTGTTCAACATGTTTCCTCATTCATTTTTTTTTTATTATATATCCCACACACAAACGCGACGATTTTGTCCTAACGCTTTTTTGCACGTCTTCCCCTCTCACGTAAAACATGACGCAACTTCATCTCTCTCAGCCCAACCATGTCTTGTACGAGATCATTACGGTTTTTTTTTTTTTTTTCACGCCCTTTTATCCCCTTTCTCATTTGTACGGTTTCAAACATGATCCCCCTGGTTAGTTGTGAGAGTTTTATCTGAGGCTCTGAGCTGTATTTCGTATATTACTTAATTAGAACATACATAAAAATAATTTTGTCGCTTGATTCAATTCTACATGGAACACTTTGAAGGGTTTCATGACCTCGGGGGAATCAGATATGATTTTTTTTTTTTCGGATGTGAGATGGGCACATAATCTATCGGTCTTGGGACCACAGCTTGGCCACTTGTGTTTCCGTGATCACAAATAGACGCTCGTTGCAGGACCGACAGTATGACGTTGTGGGTTGAAAACTTTCGGGAGCCATAAATTACGCCATAAATCAATGAAGCGGTGCTGGACATATGTTTATGACGATGATGATGATTGATGGATCCCCATGATGTGTGGATAACTCTTGGGACGTTCTCGGGCTATCTTTCATGATAATTATTGCCCCACTTACTGAAAGTGTCTATGCATGTGCAGAATATTGTGCAACCATATTCTCTCATTTTCTGCAATTGAGATTTTCGTCAAAACATACGTCTTTTCTGAGAGGGGAAACTGCAGTCGTTCGAAATAAACGCCTGTATTGGTAATGACGTTTATTGATTCCGGGGCCTACAGATATATATGTAACCCCCGCTCAAATGAACTGGATGATCAGCGTTCCTGGCCTGATTACGCGCGGAACGGTTAATTTACGACGGTTGTCCCAACTGGCTCTTTACATAATCCGGGCTTTGTGGATTTTGACATCCTCTCTGGGTCTATACGAATTCGACAATGCGAGCGAATGACAGAAAAATAAAACGGAAGGTCAGAAAGGGTGACAATGAACGAACAAAAAAAAGAACACGAGAGGGACCCATACCTATCTTGCCCATCAGTAGCGACGGCACCTAAACGCTGAACTACTCGCATTCCCGAGCTCACCCGACCGAATATGGTATGTTTGTTATCGAGGTATGGTGTAGGTGCGAGTGTGACGAAGAATTGGGAGCCTGTGGAGTGAATGGATTGAGTGAGTGAGAAAGCAACTTGGGGGCGTTACGTAGGGATAAAGGAGTGGAAAGTAGCGAGAGATATGCATGTGTATTACCCACCGTTTGTGTTAGGACCCGAGTTTGCCATGGCTAGTATGCCTGCGCCGGTGAATCGAAGCTCTGGGTGGATTTCATCTTCACTATCACAGGGAGACAAACGTCAACCTTTTTCTATCATGCGCGTATATTGATGACAACTTACAATTTTTGACCATATATGCTATTCCCCCCTCGTCCAGTTCCAGTGGGATCGCCTCCTTGGATCATAAAGTCCTGTCCTGACAATCAGGTCCGTCCACATACATCAAGATAGTGCCAGCTTCATTACAGAGATAATCCGATGGAATACTACGCCATTGTAATATCCTTTCTTCGTGAGCTCGGCGAAATTTTTGCATGTCTGCACAACGGGGAAGGGGAGGGGTTACTTGTCATCTGGGACCTGTTTTGAGTAACTCAGTCAGGAGAAGTAAATACTTTGGGTGCATGTTGCCAGTAGAGCTCGAATTGAACATCGCCCAAGCTTGTTTCAAACACGACTGAGTCTGACATGAGTATGAAGAATGGCGGGGGATTGGATGAATGAATGAAATCTCATGCTCAAGTTGATCCGCCAGATTACATAAGCGACAAACAATGGACTATCTGATAAGACGCAGCCATCACAACAATGACTGGCTTGCATTCAGCGCGACGCACGACACGAACGCAGGAAATATCAAGGAATTCGAGTACGATACAGGGAGCATCGCCACTATAGAAAAGCAATCGGGGTATTCTCATGGGTCGGCTATGGCACCTGCTTGGCATCCAACTTCGTTACTCACGACTCGGACCTTTCATCACATTGTCCGCCGCATTCGAGCCATTTGATCTCGGGTCCACGTAATTAACCAATTACTTTAGGAGACAACTTCTGGGTGCATTGAAACGAGTCTGACACGTTTCCCGAGTAGCTTCAGTGGCGAGGATTGAGAACTTAACCCATGTTTTCGACCTTCATTGTGCGTGGAATGCTATTATATACGATATTCTTGGAGTCGGTTTACACACCGGAAAGAATAAGCAACTTCCAGGATGTCAATCATTAATTACGCTAGAAGTTTCGGCCACAAAACAAGTCCTTGGTTTAGTGGAGGACTGAACCTAATTTAAGCCTCATGTGTTCTTTGCTCTCACCCCACCGGATAGTGTTGATAAAAAATGCACGAACAAAATACATCGGTAACCACAAAGTTCAAAGCAAGTCCGATTATTCATAAAACAGCTGCCCGATTTGTTTGAGATCAAACTCAATTTACGCCTCATGCCATTCTTTCGTCTCAGCCTGCTGATTAATGTCGATAAAATAGGTAGATAAATATATCAATAGCTCCCAACATAACGATTGTCTAGGAGCCCTCCGTTGAGCTCGCTTATGGTGATGTAATAATAATGCCATACTACCTGTCAGCAAACTTGGCGAATAATTCCTGCTGTCTGAGACGGATATTATAAATGCACGGAGCACGACAGCAACAAATTTTAGTTCATAACCTTCGAACGACTCTCATCATCAAAATGCTCTTCAAACTCTCAATCCTTGCCCTACTTGCTACCAGCATCACTGCCCAGGATTGCCGACAGACTTGCTGTATTATATATTACACATTTTTCACATATCTGAAATTCCTGACCTCATTTTATTCAGGCGATACCCTTGTTAAGGGGTACGATGGCAGCCTTGTCGGTATTAATTGCAGTGGGAGTGGTATTGACTGGTGAGTATAATCCCAGATGAAAATATCAAGAGATTATGGTTCAAGCTGATGGTTCTTCAGCGGGTTCGGCTTGCAGATGACTGCTTGCTGCCGTCGGCGTGCGTAGGCATAAAAATCGTCCTGATCCCATTGCTGATGTTATCTCCAAACTAGTTACTTTTGAGCACACTGGCCTTGGCTGCCGCTCGTTCGATTAGTATGTGGGCACCGCGCTATAGGTTCCAAGAACACAGGAACCATTTCATTTAAGATGCTCCGTTGTTCTCACTCATGTTAATATTGTGTTGATCGAGTATCTATGAATTGACTTCCTCATAACTACTTTCTTTCGTAACTTGAGGCACTCAAAGAACGGCTTAAAATTTTGTCTTGCACATACCCGCAGGGTCCATCTCCTACCGACGATTGAGCTTGCAATTCACTTTGGATAACGCCTCCGGCGAGCCAGGGTATTTCATGTATCCATCCTCATCAATCATCATATACCTCTGATCCCTTACGCTCTGCAGCTCTTACATTGAATGCACTGCATTGTACGCCAGAGCTAATGTATCTGCAGAGTGATAATCCACCCAGCCCAAAACGCTTGAACTTATGTACTATATCTTATGCCCCGAGGGAGTTCCACTTCCGGAACGTGGTAGAGTGGTTCCAGGTCTATACACTTTAGTCAAACAAAGTAGACCTTCAGCTCTCTTGACCCTCAGGATTTGCAGAACGGTTATTTTACGACAATTGTCCTGAGGGTCACCAGATCTTTATATAATAATCTGGGCTGACCTCCCCCTTGGGTTTATACAAACCAGGCATTGCTCGTGAAAAACAGAAGACCAGAAAGAAAGGTCCAAGGGGCAACAATAAACAAAAAAGCAAACAGGGAAGATCGACCATACCTATCCTGCCGCTGCAGCGTGCATCAGTTAAACCTGTGATAACTGCTAGTAGTAGTATTTGTTTGTTCGAGTATTGATCAGACGATCAGCCAACCCGCTAGCAGCTAGCCTCTCAGCTTTTTACAATGCGTGCGGTTATCCAGAGGGTCACTTCGGCATCCGTTACAGGCAAACAACTCTTTTTGTTCCCGTTTGTCATCACCTCCTCACCATGATATCTATGTACAGTTGACAATGAGGTTGTTTCTAAGATCTCAAAGGGCCTTATGGTCCTTGTTGGGATTGGAACAGGTCTGTTTAAACCATTTTCTTGAAACTCTCCTGAGGAGCTCCGATTGCCCACCAATACCCATCACAGAATAGATGATACAGAGTCCGATATAGCAACACTCACAAACAAGATGTGAGTTAACACATTGCGCATCCGTTGTTATTATCTCTCTCCTTCCGTCAAGTTATTGACATTTGTTCCTCAGCGTGAACCTCCGAGTGTTCAATGATCCAAATGATCCAGACAAGATGTGGAAAGCGAGCGTGAAAGATATCGATGGGGAAATTCTCTGTGTCTCCCAGTTCACCCTTCTTGCAAATACCACAAAGGGTAATAAACCTGACTTTCACAAAGCGATGGTGAGATATCGCATGGCATTTATTATGCGGATCACCAAATCTGAAAACTTTTTAGTCTACGGAGCTGGGACGGAACACTTATACCGCTTTTCTGGAGAAACTACGTCAGCTGTATAGAGCAGATAGAATCCAGGGTATGCACTCTTACCACCGGTTCTCGTATCCCTGCAATTAACCAATGTGAGCCCTTTGTATACTACGTAGATGGCAAATTTGGCGCTATGATGAACGTCAATTTGACAAACGAGGTAAGAAAACCCGCGTCTCCCATGTCATAGAACATAACATGAGGAGCTGCAGGGGCCTGTGACGTTCACACTTGACTCGCGCAAGTTCGAATATGTGGATGCGCGGCCTAACGAAGGTTCTCGAAAGCCGACAAAGGCGACCATACCAGGAGGCTTGCGGGAAGTGGAATCCGCAGAACAATGACCTGGTGTATAGTAGATCTGCTCCCCACCGGTCTCGTGTATTGTAGGTCCTGAACTCCAGACTTAACAACAGATACGGGCACGGCGTAGAATGTAGACCTGTGAAATGTGCAGATAGCTGTCAATGTTTGGGAGGTAGTGCTGAGCGCCCCGTATGACCGATAGACGTGAAACATGATTATACGACACTTCCTTGGGACCACGGGGTCAACAAAGGGCGATAGTTGAAGCTAAGATCTAAGAGAAGCCGCGTAGTGGCGTTGGTCAGTAATATGATGTCAACATAGGGTACTGGGCAATCTAGAAGTTCGTCAGTGATACCGCGTTTGATATGCTAATTGTCACAATGCCAAGACTGGCAGTTCGGTGAACTTGATGTACCTCAAGATGATGAAAAATATTGGTTTCAGGTTTAAGCTTGGTGGCTGTGTGGAGTTGGAGGACTTCAGACAATGATTCACGTTATGTCGAGGGTCGGGC
>RCFS01000083.1:0-15795 GCA_004296355.1 Lepiota venenata
TTTAGAAAGTTCTTCTGCATTGCTGCAGGTGTCCGAAGTACTCGGAATATGTTTTCGAGTCAACGGCAGTCCGGCCGTTGCTACTAGGTCATCAGGAATGCAGACGTTCGATGACGTATGCCTGAGCTCTCGGATCAAAATGCTGATCGTGTCTCGGAGATGGTTTCCATTGTTCCGGGCCTGCTGAACTCTCCCTCGGGGAGCGATTCCGTAGCATCGTGGACCCACAAAGTACACCTAATTAGTGCACAGTAATCCGTTTGGAATATTCTGACGCTCGGGGGTGCCGTTCCGATGCTAGGAAGTTCGTTCCGTTGTCCATGCTCTGTTTCTAAGGGTTTTGCCTGGCTGCATAACCTCGTTTCAGGTCTCTGGAATATTCTACAGTTCTTGCGAGCTGGTTTGACTCACTCCCGGTCTCTGAGTTTAATTTATCTCATGCATAGTCCTCCCTGATTGCGACCTGGGTTGGTTTGGCAAGCTATGTACAGCCCGGAATCCCCTAGCAATTGCCCGGAATGTCTGCCTCTTACTGAGTTCTGCCATAAAGACTATCCCTCGCGTGACTTTAGACACTATTGAGCATACGCTAGGGCACAAACACCCTATGTACGGTCGAACTGGCGACCTCGGGATAGGTCCCAATCCTCTCTGAGGTTCATAGATGTATGGCCATTGATTTTATAGTAATAAAATCAGTAAAAATGGTGTATTTTAGGTGTAGACCCAAAATCGGCTTATCACCGCCCCTCTTACTTCAGGGATGGCTCCTTCATATCCTCAATAGCAAAGAAGCCCCCCTCACTCACCGCCCGCCTGACGCGCTGCATTCTTAACCATGCACCCACAGGCGAATATCGTTCATGGTTCTTCCCCAACGAACCAATCTCCTGCCCTTGCAGGCTTCCCCTTCCAATGGCGAGACCACATACTGTGGTCCTGCCCTCTTTACACTCGCCACTGGACTTGGACGCAAGACAGTGGCGCAAACTATCACACCGACCTGGACGACCTCATCACCTTCCTCCAGAACAACCCCAAGGCCTTCTTGTTTCCCCCCGACCCAGGAGGCACTGCTGACCGACACTCTTCCCAACCCCCCCTACTTGCCTAGCCCGCCCGCTGGTATGTACCGTCTCTTCCCTCCCTCTTACTAGTCCCATAGTTAGTTCTTCTCTCTCCACGGGCACTTGAAGCCCCCACTCAGTACATCGGACGATGTTGGACCCCTTCGGGGTCCTTCTGTTGAACTCTCTTATATAGTAGCTACCTCTCCTGTAGTATATAGCTGCCGCGGACTGCTACCATGCACCGCGTTATAAATTGTTGAATTTAAAAAAAAAAACTATGAAGCTAGAAAGAGAGAGGTGATGGAATGTACATACCAGCGGGCGGGCTAGGGATGCAGGGGGGGTGGGGAGGGGTGTCGGACAACAGTACCCCCAGGGTCAGGGGGAAAGGAGAAGGCCAGGGGGTTCTCCTGGAGAAACATGATCAGACCATTGAGATCTGTGTAATAGTTCGAGCCATTGTCCTGAGTCCAGGACCAGCGGCGGGTGTAGAGGGGGCATGACCAGAGGATATGGTCGTGCCATTGGAAGGGAAATCCACAGGGGCAAGCCGTGGGTTCATTAGGAAAGAACCAGGATCGATATTCACCCGTGGGAGCATGGTTAAGTATGCATCTCGTCAGTTGGGCAGTGAGGGATGGGGCTTGTTTTGCCACAGAGGAGGAGAAAGATCCGTCTTTGAAGTATGAAGGTCGGATGGGCTTGTTGCAATGTGCGAGGGGCAAGAACTGTGAGCCGAGAGCGGTCAAGGGGGAGGAGGCAAGTTGCCACTCCTGGATGATGTGCTTCGTGCTTAACTTCCGGATAGACGACGCCCATACTGGGGACAAGGTCGAGTAAGGTGGATGGGGTTTTGCAGAAGCGAGGTCATGGGCTAACCCATGCACTGAGAGTCTCCAACGTGAGAGAGAGTGTGCTATGGTGACGGAGTGATTACCCGAGGATTGGAGCCAAGGGATGAGGAGGGAGGAGACCAGGAGGGAGGTATGCTGCCCAGAGGAGGGGGAGGGGGAGAGTGCAGCCCGCACCACTGAGGGAGAGTCAGTGAGAAAGAAAAGAGAAGTAATATTACTGCTAAATAAGGGGAGCAGAGAGGAGATGGCAAATGAAAAGGCAAAACGTTCGCAGTCTGTACCTGTCAAGGAACTGGCATCAGTAGAGTCCGAGTGTACAATTACATTGTCCACAGAAGCAACATAAGAGACTTGGGAGGAGAAGCCAACGAGGCGGGAGGGGGGGGAAGAGGAGTCAAAGCCAATTACAAGCATACACGAAGAGAAAAGGGCCCTAGAGAGTGTGGGGTCAAGAGTAGAGTTGCGCCAAGAGGACAAAGCGTCTTTGGAGCAGGGGAATGGGGGATTGAGAAAAGTAAAATGATCAGAAAACCGGTCTAGTATGCGATAGCCTGGCTCAGCCAGGGGGTGAGAGCGGAGGACGGGGTCGTTAATGATGGAGGGGAGTGCGGCGTCCATGAATGTGAGGGCAGAGCCAGAGATCCTCTTCTGTCGGGCGGAGAGAAAGGGGAGGGAGAGGGGGTGGCGTTCGGTGGTGGAGGCATTGGTGAGGAGGGAGTTGATTCCATGAGTGTGGGGGAGGGAGGCGATTCACATAGTGCTCCGGGTTTGTAGTTTCCTCAAGTGTAGGTGGATGGGCAAAAGGCCTGCAATGGCTTCAACTCCTTGGGATGGGGAGGTGTGGAATGCCCCTGTAATCCACAAGGCAGCATGCCGTTGAGAGGCCCTGAGCTGTTTGAGGAGTCCCTTGATGCGAGCTGCATTGTGGAACCAGAGGGATGATCCATACATCATCAAAGGGACAACGCAGGAACGGTAGAGGAGGCGCTTGTGGGAAGGATTTAGGCCACGGGATGAGTTGCCCAGTCGGCACATGGCACCCAGGAGTGAGAACAACTTGTGTGCATAGAAGGCAACATGTTCTCTGAAGGAGAGCTGGGGGTCGAACCAGAAGCCCAGGTAGTGCCATACAGGGGACAGTAGGAGGGGGTTGTTGTTGGTGAAAGGTGCATAGCCCAGGTCTAAAGAGGGGAAGGATTCGTTGTGTCTTCTGGAGAAGAAGAACGACTCGGTCTTGGAGTGTTCAAGGACTAGTCCAAAGTTAGACAGAAGTTGGAAGACAATCCCATAAGCTTTGATCAGTGGGGGAGTCACATCTGCCCACTGCTTTCCCCATGACATGATGAGGCCGTTGTCGACGTAGGACAGGAAGTTGATACCTTGGAGGAGGGGGTCAAGGGAGAATAGGTGGTCCGCAATGTAAAGGACCGGCGCCAGGAAGAGGGATGACAGTACTGGAGAGAGGGCAGAACCCTGGACAACCCCGACAGAGCAGTCCATGGGGTTGGAGACAATGTTCACCCCCCAGGATAGGGAGGTAGTACGGCCAACGAGGTAAGACTCAAAGAATGAGAGAACCTGGGGGGGGAAACTCTGGTGGCGTAGTATGGCAATGAGAGTGGAGTGATGTAGGGAGGGGAAAAACTGGGCGACATCAAAGGCAACCATGCCGGTGACCATGTTCTTGGCCCATCCGGCGCAGACAAGGTGGGTCAGGTAAAGGCTGGCGTCCTCAGTGGAGCAACCAGCAATGTCGCCCAGTTGGCAGGGATGAACGAGTGCATGGCAGACAGCCGCAAATTGGAGTTGAGTGGCTAGCATTTTCTCGAAAAGTTTGCCCATAGTGTTAAGGAGTGTGATGGGTCGGAAGTCTCCAGGTTTGGTGTGGGAGGGCTTGGGAGGTTTAGGGATAAAGGCAGTGGTGGAATTCTTGAAGTAGGAAGGCCAGTATCTGTGTTCAACACAGGCATTGGCTAGGGCGAGGAGGGCAGAATGACAAGTGGGGCAGGATACCAGATTTTTTAGGTGACGCCATGTGAGGTGGTCTGGGCCAGCAGCGGACCGGTTGGAAGTGCCCTCTAGGGCTTCGTTGAGTTCGGGAGGTGTGAAGGGGACCCAATCGCGGGGCTCCTGCTCAGGGAGGTAGTCAAGGCCAGAGAGGTCTGTGCTGCGATCTTTGGCATTAAAGAAATGAGATCCCAACATGTCAAAGAGTTCTTCCTGGGTCACGCAGGGTTTGGAGGTTCTGGGGTCAACAACCGCGTCGATGGCCGGTAGGGAGCAGGGGCCCACCCAAGACATCAAGTCCCAGGGCTGCTTGTTGGTGACTGCTATGTCCTTTGCCAGAGTGTCATAATAGGTCCGTTTGGCAGTGCGACAGCCAGAGCGGAATGAACCCCAAGCTTCTTTGGAGGGGGAGGATCGGTATGAGTCCAGGAGGAGAGAGCAAGTGTTGTTCCACCATGGTTTAGATTGGTGGCAAACGAGGGAGGTTTTTGAGTTAGCAGACCAAGCATTGGAGATGATGGTCATGAGAGAGGTGGCAAAAGCCTTGACGTCCTCGGCTGAGCAAAGAGGGTGGGAGGAAGGGAGAGAGCTCAGACCGTGTGAGACTGCATCAAGGAAGGTGGTTTCCTCCTCGGAGTCGATCTTTATCATGGTTTTTTGGACAAAGGGAATTTTGGAGGGGATAGGGAGGGTGAAAGCCAGGGGGGCGTGGTCTGACGGTAGTCGGAGGTGGGGTAGGATGCGGTACTCGTAGGTGGGAAGACCGTTTGCAAAGAAGGCCAGGTCAATGACAGTAGAGGATTTGCCCTGGTCCCTGGGGTAGAATGTAGGTAGGGGAGAGGAAGGCTGGGCCCTGGTCAGTGAGAGCGACTCTGTCATATTGAGGAGTTGGGAGACTCTCGCAGGGTGGGTGGGATAGGAGGGGTCCCACTTGCAGGACCGGATGTTGAAGTCCCCGACCAGGCAGAGGCAGGAGAGGGATGAGAGGGAAAGTTTGTCTGTCAGGAAGGATAGTGCAGAGTCGTGTATGTCATTATAGATACCTACCAAGTGTACGGGGCCTGTGGGGAAGAAAAGGGATAGCCAAGAGATGTCCCGGTGTGGGGCTATATCACGGCGGAGAGAGGGGCGGAGGGGGCAGAGGGATTTGTGGATAAATACCATTGATCGGGGGCATGAGGGAGAGTTAGGATCAGTCTTGTCGCCAGGTGAGACAAGACAGTCCCAGTCAGGATGGAGGGGGCTGCCGATGACGGGGGCACCCTTTTTGTCAGCAGTGGAAAGAACATACCTGATGATTTTCCAAGGGGGTTCTTGCACAAAGACCAAGTCAACAGCCAGAGCAGACAGGGCAATCAGAAGAGATTCCAGAAGAGAATAATTGCAGGCAACATTTTGTGAGACCACAGAGAGAGAGTCGGCCGAAGGCATCCTACCAGTAGGGCGCACTGGGAAAGGAAAGGGGGAAGTGGAGGGGGGAACAACCAGGTCAGGGGTAGGAGAGCAGAGGAAGGGGCGGGCAAAAGGCACTTCAGGGAAGGGGAGAGGGACAGTGTCTGACAGATCATGTACAGACATTAGGGGGAGCAGAGGAGGCGGCTGCAGCTTCAGTGCAGGCATGGCGCTGTTCTGCGCGGATGGTTTCCCTCAGGAGGGTTTGTCTGTTGACATGGCCCTCTATCCATCTGGGCTCGAAGCAGTGGTGCCAGAATGGGCACTTGGTGCTATTGGTGGGATGGGGGCCGTCGCAGTTGTGACACTTGGCACTGTGAGGGCATGGCTGGTCACGGGGGGTGGCCGGGACTGGGGGGTTGGCTTTGGGCTTGCCTTGGCAGCAAGTAGCGTGAGAATGGTGGTTTTCTTCTTTGTGAGGGCCACCACGGATGGGGCAAGCAATGTTAAAACGTCTGCAGACATTAACCGTGTGACCCCAGGTCCAGCATTGGGAGCAGAGAGGGATGCTGGGGCGAGCGGCGGCTTTACAAATGCGGCAAATATTGCCGAGGATGGGTATGGTGCAGTTGGCCACTGTGTCAGCAGCAGCACCGGTCTGGGAGTCCCAAATTTTGAACCAGACAGTGGCAGTGTCGGCCCCTCTGTTGTTGTGGGAGGGGCGGGGAGGGGAGACAATTTGGAAGTGAGGGGCCAAAGGGGAGCATGAAAGGGCCTTGCAGACCAGGCAGCGGACCTCTGGGTAAGAAGCGGGACCTCCAGTGCAGGGCACGTCTAGCACTTTGAGGTAAGACTTGGAGCGGGCCTTGCCCGCTTCGGTAATACCTCCCTCGACAACCTTGGAGGCCCAGGCGCAGATAGTATGGATGTCCTCATTGTTGGGGATGTTGCGACAGAGTAGGCAGGTGGCTGTTTTGTCCCTGGAGATGGAAAGGACATGGCAGGTAGAAGAGGAGGCAATGAGGCCCCTGTTTGCAGAGTTGACTATGCCAGGGAGGTTGAGTACCGCTGGCGGAGGTGAGGGTAGGGCAAGTATGACCTCGCAATGTGTCAGGCCCTTGGTGGTGGACATGAATTTGGGTTTGGGTTTGGTTAAAGCCGAGCCCGGCATGTTTTTGTTGGTGGGAGGTGAGGCGCCCTTGGCGCATGCCATGCGCTCAAGTTCCTCAGGAGAGGCATCCGGGAAGGCCCGAGAGAGTGCGATGAGGCATCCAGTCCAGCTGGAGGTAGAGGTGGCCGGGGGGGAGGCGGCTACGCTGGCCCAGGAGCAGCCCGGGCTGCGTTGGGAAGAGGGGGGAGGGGCAGCGGAGTGCCTGTTCGGTTTGGTCTTCATGTTGATGGCCAGGGGGGAAGGGGGAACCACAGTCCTGAAAGGTCCAGATCCAGCCGATGGGGAGGGTCCAGAAGCATGGGTCAGGGCAGTGCCGGAGCCAATCATGGGGCGAGGGACAGAAGTAAACTTCTGACCGCCCTGAATAGGGGTAAACCCCGGATCAGGTCCCTTTGACCCGTGTTTAGTAACGCACTTACCTTTATTAACTCGGGCAGGCGATGGTGAGGGGGGCCTCATGTCCACATCCGGGGAGGGGGCAGGAGGGGGCGAGGAGGGGGGGAAGAGGGCTGGTGGTGCAGCTGGGGCAGCTGGGGCCCAGAGTTGGGGGGGGAGAGGAGGGAGGAAGGGAGGGGGTAGGTATAGGAACGGGATGTTGCATACCTGCATTGATAACATGCTGAAGCCATTTGGTGAGGCTGAAGTTACCCTGAGAGCAGACCATGTTGGCTAGTTTGGGTGATGCGAGGATGGTGTTGAGCATGTCGAACAGGTAGGAGACGACAATGGGATGGTCATTGTCGACCAGCTCGGAGTGTGAGAGGGACTGGAGCCAGTCTCTCACCATTTTCATATTTTCGTCCGCCTCAATGGCGTCGGCAGTGATTCTTTCGTATGGCAATAGGGCCGGGAGTTCCTCATCATTTGGCTGATCAGACCAACTGGTGGGGGGTATTTCTGATTGGGGGGGAGGGTTCATGTCGCATGAAGTAGGTACAATGTCGCGGAGGCGTTTGGTGGGATCCAGAGCCTCAATGGTATGCGAAGATTCCTCGGAGTCTGAGAACTCTTCATTGCTGTCGCCGGGCTTGACGCAGACCCGTTGGCTGGAGTGTGAGGCTCTAGAAACCATACGGGAGGGGAGGCCAAAATTGCCAGCCGAAGAGGCAAAGGGGAAAGTTTGGTGGCTTGGTGCCGTGATGGGCAATGAGCAAGCATAGTCGGCGAAGCCGCTAAGGATGGTGGTGTTGGGGTTCACCGGAGTCGGAGACAGTGTTTCAGAAATGTTATTGCTCATTGTATACTCAGAGACCAACACAAAAGACTGCAGAAGCGAATCAATGGTGGTGGTAAGAGGACAAGAAGCGTTGGAACCTCCAAACCCTGTATTACCCAGGAGAACCTCTTTGACACACTGGGATCTCACTTCTTCAACACCAAGGACTGCACCACTGACCTCTCAGGCCTGGACTACCTCCCTGAACAGAACACACGAGAGTGGGTTCCCTTTACCCCTCCTGAGCTTGACAAAGCTCTATCAGGGATGTCCAACTGCTCTGCTGCTGGTCCCAACCACATCACCGAGAAGGCCAGGGGGTTGTCCTGGAGGAAGACGATGAGGTTGTCAAGGTCTGTGAAGAAGTTGGAGCTGCTGTCCTGGGTCCAGGTCCAGCAGTGGGTGTAGAGAGGGCATGACCAGAAGATGTGGTCGTCACCGCTTCTTGTCCTCTTACCACCACCATCGGTTCGCTACTGCGACCTTTTGTGCTGGTCTCTGAGTATACAATGAGCAATATCGTTTCTGAAACACTGTCTCCGACTCTGGTGAACCCCAACACCACCATTCTTAGCGGCTTCGCCGACTACGCTGTGATGGTATGGGTGGGGTAGGTGTGTAATGTGTGGCTCGGAATACCACTACCTAAATCAACCAATACCTCGAAATGCGATTCTGGGGCGTCGGAGACAGTTCTCGAAACGAGGGATTCAACTTTTGAAAGGGGTTTTATGTGGTGTAACAATGTATAAGGGGTTTTCTCGAAAATATACCCAAGGGTACCAAGTGTACTCTGTGGATGTTCTCTGGTGTAGTAGTGACAAGGCTCTGCTTGTAGCTACAGTCTCTGATATCAATATCTCTGGTCTCGAAACTTGGGGGAATCTGCACTACCCCACTAGGTTTCTGTCTCTCTGTGTCTCTAGGCCTAAGGGGAATCTAAACTACCCCTGAGCCTCAATATCTCTCTGTGAGCCTCCCGGACTCAAACAATAGTCTCAACAAGCTCTCTTGACGATCACAGTTCGTCTCTACTGTTTTCTGAGTGGTCTAGGACCGAAGCTCTCACTTAATTGCCTTAATGCACACAATAGCACAAGATAATGAAATCGTTAATTCCCGAATCTCGTGGTCTCGAAGCTGGGGCAGCGAGTGCTTGCCTTTCACCTCTCCTCCACGCTGTATTTATATGTTTTTGGTAGCTAGGAAACAGCCCGAGTAAATAAGGAAATATTAGAGAGAGTAATGCTAGTATACACAATCGGTCCGATATTCCCCTGCGCAATAATGCTTTTCCACCCGGTATTGGTCCTGGCTGCCTGTTATAGACCCGTTTCGAGTCATCGAGACGCTGCTGGCGTCATTCCGTGGGTCATCACGACGTTCTGCGGCTGTTTCAACATGCCCGGGAATGTTCTCTACCCATATATGCATGCCTTTCGCCTCCGTGCGTCTACCCGATTGGTCTCCTCCCGACCCAGCATTCTGGCACACTGTTCCTATACCCTTCTAGTATCTTGAACTGGCCGCGCGTTGCTTACGCGTCGTGCGGATAGCCCGAGATAGTCCAACGACTCCATCATTGGTCCTTTGATCCGCTATTGGACCCTGCAAAGCCTTTCAAGGTACTCGATCGGTCATCGAGATGCCATTGCGCGTATTGTATTGTCATGACTATCCCCTTGGGGTTGCCTGATAGGCCTGCGCGTCCATCGTTCAGCAGATTTCCTGTCCGTTCCATTCCTGACTCTCCCTCTATCGGTCTGCCTGACGATCGGCGGTCCTTCCAACCGTCGTATCGCGATCAGACAAGCTGACGCGGCTTCGGGTGTACCTTCCTCGGCCGACACCTCCTGTCTGCGTTTTCTGGGGCAATAGCCATATTCTCCTTCTTCTCGATAGAACATCATCCCTGTCCTTAATATAGCAGTCGGTACATTGCCTCTTAGTACACTGTATGCCATTTATTCGGATGAGGGACACTGTTCATTATTAATCGAGGTATCTCGAAAATCCGCCTACCAAGTGTCTCGATACCGGTCACACGATCTTCTTGAAGGTTTCAATCAGCGCTAGGCTGCTACATGATGTCCCCTTCAAGATGGTCGCGTTTAGGGCCCTCAGCCTTCTCAGGTCATCTTGATGGCCACTATATGACTTGTGAGCTCTTCCCTCATGATCAGGGAATTTTATTGACAGCGTTCTCGATACCTGGTGCATCTCCGAGTGTGTACAATCGCGATGCCGCCTATTGTACCCTTTGTTCACTCTCGAAGCCATACAGTAGCTATTTAGTAGCCACTGACTGACTCCTGGGGTGCCCTGTAGCCTCATGGAGGTCCTTACATGACATGCCAGTCGGATTAGGGTCATTGTAGGGGTACTATGGGTATATCGAGATGATTACATCGTAGCTATTGCTAGGCCATGGGTATATAGGGGTATAATGGCTTATTTTAGCAATGCTTCGATTTTCGGCGTAATAACGCCAGCTCATCGCCCATCACGGCGTCGAGCCACCAAACTTTTCCCTTTGCCTCTTCGGCTGGTGACTTCGGCCTCCCCTCCCGTACGGCTTCCAGAGCCTCACATTCCAGTCAACGGGTCTGCGTCAAGCCCGGCGACAGCGACGAGGAATTCTCAGACTCTGAGGAGTCTTTGCATACCATTGAGGCTCTGGATCCCACCAAATGCCTCTGCGACGTCATACCTACTTCATGCGACATGAACCCCCCCCCCCCAATCAGAAATACCACCCACCAGTTGGTCCGACCGGCCAAATGATGAGGAACTCCCAGCCCTATCGCCATACGAGAGAATCACTGCCGACGCCGTTGAGGCGGACAAGAATATGAAAATGGTAAGAGACTGGCTCCAGTCCCTCTCACACTCCGAGCTAGTCAACAACGACCATCCCATTGTCATCCCCTACCTATTCGACATGCTTAACACCATCCTCGCTTCACCTAAACTGGCCAATATGGTCCGCTCTCAGGGCAACTTCAGCCTCACTGAGTGGCTCCAACACGTTATCAATGCAGGTATGCAACACCCCGTGCCTATACCTACCCCCTCCCTTCCCCCCTCCTCCCCCCCCTCCTCGCCCCCTCCTGCCCCTTCCCCGGACGTGGACATGAGGCCCCCCTCACCATCGCCTGCCCGAATTAATAAAGGTAAGCACGTTACTAAACCCCGATCAAAGGGACCTGATCCGGGGTTTACCCCTGTTCAGGGCGGTCAGAAGTTTACTTCTGTCCCTCGCCCCACAATCGGCTCCGACATTGCCCTGACCCAGGCCTCCGGACCCTCCCCAACGGCTGGATCTGGACCTTTCAAGACTGTGGTTCCCCCTTCTCCCCCTGCTGTCAACCTGCGGACCAAACCCAACAGACGCTCCGCTGCCCCCTCCCCCACCCCTGGCCATACATGGGCCAACGTGGCCGCCACCGCACCCACTTCCCCCTCCTCCGGCTGGACCAGCTGCCTGATTGCACTGTCACGTGCATTCCCTGACGCCTCCACCGACGAACTGGAGCACATGGCACGTGCCAAGGGCGTCTCCCCGCCCTCCGCCCCCCCCAAGAATGTGCCCGGTTCCGCTCTGGCCAAACCACGCACTAAGTTTGCCTCCACCACCAAAGGGCCAACCCGCCGTGAGGTCATCCTCGCTCTCCCCACCCCTCCTCCCAACGTCCTGGACCTCCCTGGAATTGTTGACTCCGCCAATCAAGGACTCGCTGCGTCCTCCTCCTCTTGCCGCATCTTGTCCATTTCCCGAGATAAAACTGCCGCCCGCCTTCTCTGCTGTGATGTCCCATCTAACGAAGACGTACACACCATCTGCCAATGGGCGTCCAAAGTAGTGGATGGGGGCATCACTGCAGCGGGCAAGGCCCGCTCCAAATCCTATCTCAAGATTCTTGACATCCCCTGCCCTGATGGCCCCGCCTCCTACCCCGAGGTCAGACACCTCGTCTGTGAGGCTCTCTCTTGCTCCCCCCTTGCTCCCCACTTCCAGCTCGTTTCTCCCCCCCGCCCCTCCCGCAACAACCACGGCGCCGACACCGCCACTGTCTGGTTCGAAATCTGGGACTCCCAGAAGGGCACCGCCACCGACAAGGTGGCTAACCGCTCTGTGCCCATTCTGGGCAATGTCTGCCACATCCAGAAGGCCACTGCCCGCCCCGGTGTCCCCCTCTGCTCCAGGTGCTGGACCTGGGGCCACACTGCCCATGTTTGCAGGCGCTTCAACATCGCTTGCCCCACCTGCGGCGGCCCTCACAAGGAGGAGAACCACCGCTCCCATGCCACCTGCTGCCAGGGCAGGCCCAAAGCCAACCCCCCCGTCCCGGCCACCCCCCGCGACCAACCTTGCCCCCACGGTGCCAAATGCAGGAACTGCAATGGCCCCCACCCCGCTAACAGCGAAAAGTGTCCTTTCTGGCACCACCGCTTTGAACCCAAGTGGATTGAAGGCTGCATCAACCGACAAGCCCTCCTGAGGGAAACCATCCGCGCCGAACAGCACCGTGCCCGCGCTGAAGCCGCGGCCGCCTCCGCTGCCCCTCCCAATGTCTGTACATGATCTATCAGACACTGTCCCCTTGCCCTTCCCCAACGCACCTTTCACCCGTCCCTTTATCCGTTCTCCCACCCCTGAACTGGTCGTACCCCCCTCTACTTCCCCCTTTCCCTTCCCGGAGCGCCCTACTGGTAGGACACCCTTGGCTGACTCTCTCTCGGTAGTCTCTCAAAATGTGGCCCGCAATTATTCTCTGCTTGATACTCTCCTGATTACTCTGTCTGCTCTGGCTGTAGACTTGATCTTCGTACAAGAACCCCCGTGGAAAATTATCAGGTATGTCCTTTCTGCTACTGACAAGAAGGGTGCCCCCGTCGTTGGCGGCCCCCTCCACCCCGACTGGGACTGTCTCGTCTCACCTGGTGACAAGAATGATCCTGACTCTCCCTCCCGCCCCCAGTCGATGGTGTTTGTTCACAAATCACTACGCCCCCTCTGCCCCTCCCTCCGCCGTGACATTGCCCCTCACCAGGACATATCGTGGCTGTCCCTCTTCTTCCCCACCGGCCCTGTGCACTTAGTAGGGATTTACAACGACGCACAGGACTCTGCCCTGTCATTCCTAACCAACACGCTATCCCTATCCTCACGCTCCTGCCTCTGCTTGGTCGGGGACTTTAACATCAGGTCAAGTGAATGGGACCCATCATACCCCACACATCCTGCCAGAGCCTCACGCCTCCTCAACGTAGCTGAGACACTATCCCTACTAAGAGCCCAACCAGTCTCTTCCCGACCCACCTTCTATCCCAGGGATCAAAACAAGTCCTCGACCGTCATCGACCTGGCTTTCTTCCACAACGGCCTACCACCCTTGGGATACCACATCCTGCCTAACCTCCGACTGCCCTCGGACCACGCCCCCTTAGCCTTCACACTCCCTATCCCTTCCAAAATCCCCTTTGTCCACAAAACCGTGATAAAGATCGACTCCGAGGAGGAAGCCTCCTTCCTCGATGCAGTCTCACACGGTCTGGGCTCCCTCCCCTCCACACACCCCCTCTCCTCTCCAACTGAAGTAGAAGCATTCGTGGCCTCACTCATGGCTGTGGTTTCTGCTGCATGGGCCACCAACTCCAGAGCGTCTCTGGTCTGTCACCGCTCAAAACCGTGGTGGAACAAGGACTGTACCTCCCTTCTGGACTCATACCGCGCGTCCCCCTCCAAGGAGTCTTGGGGTTCCTTCCGCTCTGGCTGCCGCTTAGCCAAACAAACTTACTACGACGCCCTGTCCAAGGACATAGCAGTCACAAACAAGAGACCCTGGGACCTGATGTCCTGGGTGGGCCCCCGCTCCCTACCTGCTATCGACGCCGTGGTTGACCCCCGAACCTCCAAACCTTGTGTCACCCAAAAGGAGCTCTTTGATGCGTTGGGCTCTCACTTCTTCAACGCCAAGGACCGCATGACAGACCTCTCAGGTCTTGACTACCTACCCGAACAGACCACACGCAAATGGACTCCCTTCACCCCACCTGAACTTGACGAAGCCCTTGCTGGCACCTCTAACCGCTCTGCGGCTGGTCCGGACCACCTCACATGGCGCCACCTCAAGAGACTGGCATCCCGCTATTACACCGAAAATCGAAGCATTGCTAAAATAAGCCATTATACCCCTATCTACCCATGGCCCAGCAATAGCTACGATGTAATCATCTCGATATACCCATAACACCCCTACAATGACCCTAACCCGACTGGTATGTCATGTAAGGACCTCTATGAGGCTACAGGGCACCCCAGGAGTCAGTCAGTGGCTACTAAATAGCTACTGTATGGCTTCGAGAGTGGACAAAGAGTACAACAGGCGGCATCGCAGTTGTACACGCTCAGAGATGCACCAGGTATCGAGAACGTTGTCAGTAGGACTCCCTGATCACGAGGGAAGAGCTCACAGCCATATAACGGCCATTGAGATGACCTGAGAAGACTGAGGGCCCCTAACTCGACTATCTCGAAGGGGACGCATATAGCAGTCTAGCACTGACTAAAACCTTCGAGAGGATCGTGTGACAGGCATCAAGAAACTTGGTAGACGGATTTTCGAGATACCTCGATTAGTAATGAACAGTGTCCCTCACCCGAATAAATGGCATACAATGTACTAAGAAACAATGTACCGACTGCTATATTAAGGGCAGGGATGATGTTCTATCGAGAAGAGGGAGAATATGGCTATGGCCCGATGGACACAGACAGAAGGCGTCGGCCGAGGAATTACACCTGAAGCCGCGTCAGCTTGTCTGATCGCGATACGACGATCGGAAGGACCGCCGATTGTCAGGAGGACCAATAGAGATGAGTGAGGAGTGGAACGAATAGAAAAACCTATTAAGCTACGGACGCGTAAGCCTATCAGCCAGCCCCAAGGGGATAGCTATGGCAATACAATACGTGCAATAGCATCTCGATGACCGATCGAGTACCTTGAAGGGCCTTGCAGGGTCCAGTAGCGGATCAGAGGACAAATGATGGAGTAGTTGGACTATCTCGGACTATCCGCACGACGCGTAAGCAACGCTCGGCCAGTTCAAGATACTAGAAGGGTATATTAACAGTATACCAAAATGCCGGGTCGGGAGGAGACCAATGGGGTAGACGCGCGGCGGTAGAAAGTATGCGTATATGGGTAGAGAACCTCCCCGGGCATGCTGAAACAGCCGCAGGCCGTCGCGATGACCCACGAAATGACGCCAGCAGCGTCTCAATGACTCGAAATGAGTCTACAACAGGCAGCCAGGACCAATCCCGGGTGGAAAAGCATTATTACGTGGGGGAATATCGGACCAATTGTGTATACTAGCATTACTCTCTCTAATACTTCCTTATTTACTCGGGCTGTTTCCTAGCTACCAAAAACATATAAATACAATGTGGAGGAGAGGTGAAAGGCAAGCACTCGCTGCCCTAGCTTCGAGACCACGAGATTGGGAATTAACGATTTCATATCTTGTGTTATTGTGTGCATTAAGGCAAACTAAGTGAGAGCTTCGGTCATAGACCACTTAGAAAACAGTAGAGACGAACTGGGATCATCGAGAGAATTGTTGAGACCATTGTTTGAGTCCGAGGGACTTCTAGAGAGAGATATTGAGGCTCAGGGGTAGTTTAGATTCCCCTTAGGCCTAGAGACACAGAGAGATAGAGACTCAGTGGGTAGTGCAGATTCCCCCAAGGTTTCGAGATCAGAGGTATTGAGAACAGAGGCTGTAGTTGCAAAAAGAGACTTGTGCTACTACCACAGAGACCATCCCCAAAGTACATTTGGTGACCTTGGGTATATTTTCGAGAAAACCCATTATATATTCCTATTCCCCCAAAACCCCTTTATAAAGTTGAATCCCTCTCTTCAAGAACTGTCTCCGACACCCCAGAATTGCATTTCGAGGGTACTGGTTGATATAGGTAGTGGTTATCCAAGCCACACATTACATACCTACCCCACCAATACCATCACACCGCCCCTCTTGCCACTTCGCCCTTCTAGCCCTTGCCAACGCCTG
>RCFS01000084.1:0-11387 GCA_004296355.1 Lepiota venenata
AAGGCGATCTTGTTCGCGAGCCAAGAACGTATAGTTCTCGGTGGCACGTTCGAGATCGCGAGCAGCGCGAATAAGCTCGAAGCAGACTTGCAGGAAATGTTGCTGGGCAGGATGACCCTCACATGTACCCGTATAATGGGTATATATGTCTGTAACCTGACGGGTGATAACCCGGAGGTCACTAATAGCGACACCTGCAGCAGCAGATGAGTTCGATGATACAGCAGAAGGAGGGGTCAACGTACCAATAGCAGGAACCGGGTGGGGTCGATTCTTGTGCTTTTGAGCAGCAGCAAGCGTCTGCATCGCGATAAAGTAAGCACGAGTCTCGCACTGCATCCCAGGAACTTGGGAATAGGGTATACAGACCGTGGTGGGGCGACCAGTGGGAGCTCCTACCTCCTGGGAACATAGAGATGATTTTTAGAGAGGAGGATAAAATCGAGGGAATAGTAAGATATACAGACCTGGGATTGCTTGGAAACCTGATGAGCCTTGGGACCAGTTGGGGGCAATTTGACAACAACCCCCTATTACTGGCACTTCGGACCAGAGAGGACTGAGCAGAATCCGACTTGGTGACAAGCGCGGGTCCAGTGATCTCGATGGTGTCAGAGTCGACGACCATAGCCTGGGCACACAATAAACTTGGGGCCACTCTCAAAAATTGAGAAAGATGTCTTACATCGTTGGGCTTGGTGCCGGGATTATTGGGAGCAGCAACAGCCTCGATTTCTTCATCAGTATCAGGAACGGTGGCCGGAGAAAGTGCCGCGCGGACCTTGCGACGCTGGGATCGTCGAGATGATGCAGGAGCAGCGGAATTGGCTGGACGGACCTTCTTGGCAGGAGTATCGGTAGCAGCAGCTGCTGGAGACGAAGGGGCAGCAGCCCGTTCACTGGCAAGGGCCCGGACACGCTGAACTTGAGCACAGAACTCGAAGGCGTCGCGATAGGCTTGAGGGAACTCAAAACCCTTGTCATGGACGTTCTTGAAAAATTCGTAGCCGCTACGGGCTTTGAAAACCAAGTTCTGATTGGCATCAGACACAGCAGCAGCGGCGTCAGAAGCCAGGATACGCAAGAACTGGGCCTGAAGATGGATCAAATATTAGCTATGCAGAAACCATGGGGCATGATCACGAACAGTAGGAACGGCCATGGCGTCGATAGCCTGGCGTGCCAAGTTCATGGTACAATTGCCCTTGGCAAGGCGATCCATGCGCTGCTTGGCGGTCTCGATGACCTCGAGAAGCTCAGAGAAAGCAGTAGAAATGTCAGACATAGTTTGGATTGGGATTGGAGAGGAGACGAGACGAGAGTAGCTGATTGCTATAGACAGAGGGAAGAAACTACGACATTTTATACCTCTCGAGAAATAGCATGACGCGTACTGAGGAGTGAAAACAGGCCGGCCACGTACTACGATTCGCGATAGGGATTGTCGCAGACAAGTAGGCACGACAAGATGGCCCGGAGATCAGAGTCAATCGGGGATAGGTACTGCCAGATGATATTTCAAATGGTTGGTACGCCCTGTTGAAGCGGGAAGTAAGGGTCTATACCCAATGGATAGGACGTGGGCGTCCAGATCTTTTGTGAAGGGGGCGGGAGCGTAAATAGCTACACCCACCAATCGAGATCGAAAGGGATGAGGGACTTGGCAAAAATTTTGGCAAAAAGACCATCCACAAAGGACAAGGGGCACTTGAACGGACTTAGCAAATATTTTGTGCGAAGACCCCGTGCCCACAAACTTGGACGGACTTAGCGAAATTTTTGGGTACAAGATTCCGGCGCCCACAGATGATGACACAGATAACGGGGCACCTTGTTTTGACTAGAGAGAAAATCAATAGAGGGGGGGAGACATCCGCCAACCAGAGGCAGATATCACCCAAGAGCCCAATATAAGGTGAAACTCTCAAGATCGCTCAGTCACACAAGGTATACCAAGAAGATAGATATGTATTTGGGGGCTCTAGAGAGATGAAAATAGTACATGAAGCGAATACTAGAGAGCCAAATACAGCAAGAAGGGACGCAGAGACAGTTGGAGGGAAATATTCTAAGTTAAAAAGATAGAGATATGCGACTTAGAATATCAAGAAGGGGGGAGAGAAACAATAGAGAAATAATCATGAGGACCCAGAAGGGCCCGGAGTTGGTGAGGGGGGATACCGGAGGACAGACACGGCCTTCAGAGCCCCGACGAGATTTTCCAGCAGGCCGTGAGACTCGAGCGCCTCGAAGAGAAGGTCCTCAGGTGAAGGAGCGCTAGGAGCCTCCATCAGTCTCTCCAGGTCGGCCAGAAAAGCGATGGCGGAGTCCTCGTTGGGTGCGATCCCGGCGTTAACCCAGGCTTGAGGAGAAGTCAAGTACCAGACGTTCTGAAGGAGGGACTCGGCCACCTCCAGAACGATCAGGCGGTACTGGCGACGCTGGAAGTCAGCCAGCTGCTCGAGGGCCGCGATACTGGCGCTGAGGGTACCCATTGCGCGGAGGCGGCTAGACATGACTAAGAAAGAGAGGTCAGGAATAGAGAAAAATAGAGAGGTGGAAAGCTCACTGGGGAAAGACAAGCCGGCTAGAGTAGCGGCCTCATTTGCTTGATGGAGGAGCAGTTGAGGCTCCTTCGCGAAGCTGCAGTGAGGCAGGTGGCTGCTCTTGCAATTCTTGCAGGGTTGGCCCGGGGTCTCCGATGGAATGCACTTCGCGACGAGCCGACTTGCGCAGTTGAGGCATTTTGGGAGGTGGCCAGAAGGCTACCGAGGTAGATCAATAAACAGAAATAAAATAAAATAAAATAAAAAAAGAACGTACAGTAAGGGAAGAAGGAGAAAAATGACCCCGGAGGGCATCCACCAGGCTCGGGGCGGGGTGACTGATGCCAAAGTTGGCCAGTTGGGCCTCGCGAGACCGAGTCTGCGAAGGACCCGACGATGGGGGCGGAGCGACGGCTGTGGCCTGAGGTTGAGAAGCGGCTGCGGACGGCTTGGCCCTCTTGTTGGGGCGAGAAGAAGTAGCGGGGGCTTGAGACGTACTGGGGACAGGGGGTGCCCTTTGCTTACCCTTCTCCCTGGTTCGAGGAGGTGGCGTCGGTTCCCTGGAAGACGGTGGAATCGACGAGGAGGAGGAACCTTCGGATGTCGAGGGTACGAAGGAAACCTCGGAGTCGCGGGGGGAGGAACCATCGAGACCCCACGCAGCGAGATCGGGGCTATAGGTTAGTTGACCCGGAGGCGCTGGGGGAATACCGAAGTTTTCAAGGATACCCATGACACGGGTACCCTCGCGGCCTAAGGTCTCGCTCGGCGGGCGAAGGAGATCGCGTTGGAGATGCCACCGGGGACCGCATTGAAGCCTCAGTAAAGGGGGGCCGGATACCCTGCATGGTTTGGTTATCCAGCGGAGACGCAGTCGTGGCCAGAGGTACGGAGGGAGATGGAGCAGGAGTAGACAGTCTACCAGAAGGGGCCCCAACCCCGGCAGCGGCAGACAAGGGGACCTGGGTCGCCAGAGGAACCGATGAGAAGGCACTTGGGGTGCGAACCGAGGGAACGCGGGGGGCCGCTCCAGCCAAGGCAGAACGATGAGGAAAAGGCTCCGGGAGCTCAGTAGCGGCGAGCTGGTCGCAAACAGTCATCCGGGTTGCCCTAGGAGCAGAGGGGTGATCTTGATAAGCCCTGGCGCGCACCGCGGGACGAGGGCGAGGTTTCGTAGGAGAGGATGGGCCTGCAAGGGGGCTTGGGGACCGTTTTCGCTTTTTAGACACCTGGGGAGCGAGGGGGGCTTGGCGATGCGAACGAACGGGGATCCTGCTGGGAAAGCCCGGGGCAGGGGTCGCTACTGGAAGAACTGCATTAGACAAGCGGAGCAGAAGAAAAACAAAGGCAGATTACTCACCAGGAGGTTCAGCTTCAATCTCGACCTCAGACTCCCCATGCTCCCCGGCTACCAGTTCAGTGGTCGACAACAGAGGCAAAACAGGAGCGGCAGGTAGGGTGGCCACCGGCGGGTGAGAAGGCGACCGCGGCAGGAAGAGAGGATTGGCCAAGTTAGGCCGGAATGACGGGGGCGCAGTCGGGCCAGGGTCGGAGGAAGGCGCGATGGCCCATCGCGATCGGTAACGGCGGAGGCCCGACGCCTGTCCAACGGCGGTATCTTCATATTGCTCTGGTGCCGGTTCGGGCTGTGTTGGCGGTAATGTGGAGGCCGTATCTTCGCTGGGGAGGTCACCACGGGCACGCCTAGCAGGATTGGTACGTCGGGGCATGGTAGAGAAGATGGGAGGAGATGGGGAAGAAAGAAAGAAGGCGGGAACGGCGGAGAGCCTGTTTAAATAGGAGGCTCATCTCGGTGACCGGGTATTCCGGAACACAGAGTCGGCCCGGCCCTAGAAGAGAAATTCGACCTACCAGAGTGGACTTGGGAAGTCCTTATGTTACGGACAAGCTCGCGAAAGCTTGTATGTTGCACATAGCGACAAGCTGGTATAAAGAAGTCAGCTACGTCATAAGGGTCGAGATCTGCCCAAATCAGGCAACTCGAGAACCTTCCGGGGATCTCTATTTTGATCGCCGCGATAGTCACCTAATTGGGACTCAGAACAAAAACTCAGAGTAGATGTCGAGGCCACCACACGTGCCCGATAGTTCCAGGCACGTGGGGCATGAGCAGGGACGCGTCGAGACAGGTGACTGGGGACAGTCATTTATAGTGGGGGGGAGATATTACGCCGAAAATCGAAGCATTGCTAAAATAAGCCATTATACCCCTATATACCCATGGCTCAGCAATAGCTACGATGTAATTGTCTCGATATACCCATAACACCCCTACGATGACCCTAACCCGACTGGTATGTCATGTAAGGACCTCTATGAGGCTACAAGACACCCCAGGAGTCAGACAGTGGCTACTAAATAGCTACTGTATGGCTTCGAGAGTGGACAAAGGGTACAACAGGCGGCATCGTAGTTGTACACACTCAGAGATGCACCAGATATCGAGAACGTTGTCAGTAGAACCCCCTGATCACGAGGGAGGAGTTCACAACCATATAATGATCATCGAGATGACCTGAGAAGACTGAGGGCCTCTAATTCGACTATCTCGAAAGGGGACACATATAGCAGTCTAGCGCTGATTGAAACCTTCGAGAGGATCGTGTGACCGGCATCGAGACACTTGGTAGACGGATTTTCGAGATACCTCGATTAGTAATGAACAGTGTCCCTGACCCGAATAAATGGCATACAATGTACTAAGAGACAATGTACCGACTGCTATATTAAGGGCAGGGATGATGTTCTATTGAGAAGGGGAGACCGTGGCTATTGCCCGAGAAAGTGTCGGCCGAGGGATGTACACCCGAAGCCGCGTCAGCTTGTCTGATCGCGATACGACGATCGGAAGGACCGCCGATTGTCAGGAGGACCAATAGAGATGAGTGAGGAGTGGAACGAATAGAAAAACCTATTAAGCTACGGACGCGTAAGCCTATCAGCCAGCCCCAAGGGGATAGCTATGGCAATACAATACGTGCAATAGCATCTCGATGACCGATCGAGTACCTTGAAGGGCCTTGCAGGGTCCAGTAGCGGATCAGAGGACAAATGATGGAGTAGTTGGACTGTCTCGGGCTATCCGCACGACGCGTAAGCAACGCGCGGCCAGTTCAAGATACTAGAAGGGTATATTAACAGTATACCAAAATGCCGGGTCAGGAGGAGACCAATGGGGTAGACGCGCGGCGGTAGAAAGTATGCGTATATGGGTAGAGAACCTCCCCGGGCATGCTGAAACAGCCGCAGGCCGTCGCGATGACCCACGAAATGACGCCAGCAGCGTCTCGATGACTCGAAATGAGTCTACAACAGGCAGTCAGGACCAATACCGGGTGGAAAAGCGTTATTACGCGGGGGAATATCGGACCGATTGTGTATACTAGCATTACTCTCTCTAATACTTCCTTATTTACTCGGGCTGTTTCCTAGCTACCAAAAACATATAAATACAGCGTGGAGGAGAGGTGAAAGGCAAGCACTCGCTGCCCTAGCTTCGAGACCACGAGATTGGGAATTAACGATTTCATATCTTGTGTATTGTGTGCATTCAGGCAACTAAGTGAGAGCTTCGGTCCTAGACCACCCAGAAATAATAGAGACGGACTGTGATCGTCGAGAGAACTTGTTGAGACCATTGCTTGAGTCCGGGAGGCTCACAGAGAGATATTGAACTCAGGGGTAGCTTAGATTCCCCTTAGGTCTAGAGAGATAGAGAGACAGAGACTCAGTGGGGTAGTGCAGATTCCCCCAAGGTTTCGAGATCAGAGATATTGAGAACCAGAGGCTGTAGTTGCAAGAGGAGACTTGTGCTACTACCACAGAAACCATCCCCCAGAGTACACTTGGTGCCCTTGGGTATATTTTCGAGAAAAACCCATTATATATCATATTCCCCCAAAACCCCCTTTATAAAGTTGAATCCCTCTCTTCGAGAACTGTCTCCGACGCCCCAGAATCGCATTTCGAGGTACTGGTTAATATAGGTAGTGGTTATCCGAGCCACACATTACATACCTACCCTACCAATAACATCTCACCGCTCAACGCCTGCTTGAGCAGCCCACGTTCAGCCAGAGGTTGGATGAGTCCCCCTAATATTGGATGTGACAACACTCCATCCTTGGGGGTTTATTTACCGTATGGACCTAGAAACTCAATTCCTTATGCGTATTCCAGAATACATTGCTTACCCTGCCTATATCTTCAGTCTGATGACCCAGGAAGAGGATCGCGTATAAACCATTGTTGGTTACCTCCTCGGTGGAGCTACCTTTGCTGACAGATACGTCAAGATGATAGATGACTTACGGACGGTTACTATGAGGAAAAACTCCTTGCTGAAATCACAGCCAAATGTCTCCAAGCAGGCGACCTTGTCAGCAAAATAAATGGATCCCAATGCTCTCGCCCATGCATGACCCAATCCTAAGTTCCTTACCGATATACTTCTTGCGATATCGATGTCAAAGGGAGGATGGTCGGACGGGAGGGCGGAAGTGCATCTGCCGTGTGTGGGACAATCGCGAGATTCAAATGGGAGCAGCTGGGAGCAGTTCCGTGACGGACTACTGGATATCGGTAGCGGTGAGGATAGTTGTTGAGCGGATGGTGCAACAGGAGGGGATTGGGTTTAGATGATGGCTACCGACGAGGAGTGGCCAAGATTGAGAGAGTGTAGAGAGAAGGAGGGAAGGCTAGGTTGGCCACTGAGGGGGTTGTCATTGGTGATTGGGGGAGCGCATTGGAGAGCTTGATAGTCTCGGCGATGAACTTGAAAGACGAGGGGTGTGCAGGTAAGACGACAAAGTGGCAGCTACAGGAAGTAAGCGGAGTGCAGAAGTGAGGGTGTGTTATCAGAACCCTCAGAAGGACTATAATTAGGTTTTAGCCACCTTCCTGACGGACAGTAGAATACTTCTTTTCTATCTTTAATACTGATACTCCCACACTTATGCTTCCTTTCTCCCATACCCAACTTCTATTTCTCACAGGAAGCCTTCTCTTTACCTGGGTCCACCTTCCAATGACTTGCTCTGACAAGTACTTACCCAGGGTACTTATAAATAGCAGATAGCCAATATGTATATAAACCTAGCTACAGTCACCTGTATCCTTAGCTTAGTGTTATACACTGTTCTGCTTAAATCCCCAGTTCGCCTGAAAGGGCTTCAGAGATTTATCCAGCCCGCCTCTAAGTCAAGTAGTAAGACACTTGGACCAAGTCTGTATAGACATCCTTGTGATCCCAATCTTGCGACTCAAGAGCGGACCCCTAACCCGGGTAACAGGGTGCCCTCGGAGTCTGCGAGCCTCATTCACACTTAGCGTTCTGTAAGTGTGACCTACCTCTGACACACACCTATCCCTGACAAGGCCAGTGTCCCGACCAAAAGGACATACAACCAACTCGAGCAAGACAGCAAGCAATCTCCAAATTTTCCAAGTGCAGCGTTCTTCGGCAGGAGGTATACCTCTGAAGCGATATGTGCTCTCGAGGTGTCTGGCATTCTTCGATGCTAAGTCTTGTCAGCGTGCGCCGGAGCCATCTAGGAGGGTCGAGAAAGTCGAGCAGCTCTCGTTGGCAATCTCTATATCATTTTTCGGTTACGAACTGTGTATCTGCACCAATGATTGACTCTGGTCGACAATAGCCCATCTATTGCCATCTCGAATCCGCCCAACAACACATTTGACCTGGTTAAGATCAACAATTTCTGTTTTCTGCTTAAGAACTTGGTAGTAATTGATATTGTAAGGCCGAGTAACTCGATGAATAACCTTGGCCTCTTTGATAGCGGCGTAAATGAACGAATTGGCTTCAATCCTATGTTCAGGTGAGGGAGGAACATTGACAATGATAATGCGAAGGAGTTCCCCGAAAAAGGATTGCAATTGGAATACTGGAGTCCGTTTGGGTCGGTGAGTGTATTTATCGACTTCAAGCTCATACTGAAACAAGAGTAAGTCAGAATACTTTAGTTGCACAGTCAAATGAATGTACATACACAGACAAATGACATGTCCCGACTATTGGGCCTGAGCGAAATAAGCTCCGAAGCATACATTGTATCCCCACCATCAGTTCGGCAGGCTCGACCATACTGAGTAAATTGAGTGTTCTCCGGTATAAGCTTGGATATAACTGTTGTGGGCTGTCTAAGGCGAGTTGATAGCGTCGCTAAAATCGACCTCCACAGGAAGGAAGGAAGGCTCGTCTCAGTCTTGACAGGCGGCATCAAAATGTACAATGGGTCTGGTGTGCAATAAGTATGTCAAAATTATTGAGATCACAAACAACTCACACAGGGGAAGTTTGAAGTCACGGTCACGGGAAGGTGGCTGGGGGCGAAGCGCTTCATGAAGGTTATAGAGTAGCGCAATTTGGGTCAAGTGTGCTTGAGAGGTGACGAACTTATTGATGCTCGCGTAGGGATACTGACGGCTTTTGATGTTATGAAGGAGATCGCCGCAATAGCATTCCATCGGAAAGGCCCAGTAAGCCCAGACTGGGCCAAGGGCTCTGATGCTTGGTGCAATATGCAGCAGTGCATGGATAGTGACCAGACAACATGATGCTCGGGCAGGATCATGTTTATAGTACAATCTGTCAATGTATCAACACAAGTCTAGCACAATATGGAATACTTACAATTCATAATCCTTGACCCACTGCTGAAAGCCTGTGTCGATTTCGTGGAGCTCATCTGATGTAATTTCGAGGTCGAAGCAAAGGGTAAGGAGCTGAACCAATTTGACAAAGTGATCGTAGTATTGCTTGCAATTAAATTTACCTTGAAGGAGGACCGGAGCAAGATATAGTGTCCACACTGAGTACATTTCAGCTGTCATTTGTGCCTTTTCTGACGCTATATTAGGAACCCTGGACCCAAATGCAGCAGGGACAGTCTTCCCTGCGGCGGCAGTTGCCACTCCAATTGCTTCAAATACCGTTTTCCCCAAAAGATAGTCTTCGTCATCATGATCAAGGTCTTTAAATGATCCAGTCCAAAAAAGTATCAAGTTGGGGATGAGATTGGACCAGACGAGGTGCATGAAGTCGTATGGGAATGATATGGGGAAAGAGAGCGACCCTAAAGTGCTAAGCAGCGGAATACCCTTGATACCATAGCTGGCTGCAAGCCGATCCGACATCGCATCGTTTGGGGCAAATTGAACCTCCCTGGCCTGTTGCATGAAGGTGTCGTGGTCTCAAAGAGGGAGCATAGATGGGTCATATTGATCTTGTGGGCCTGGGAACCCATCGCGGCATAAGGGAACATAATGTATCGTTGAACGAGATGAGGGTGTACGAATTCCTTTGACTCACACATGCGCATGGGGAAAGAGTGTTATGACCTTTCATATGATGACCATCGAGATTGCGGGTATGCGCCGAAGACTAGAATCAGATATGCATGAAGGGTTAAAAACAACCTGGGTAATAGCATCAAAGGCAGAGACACCAACTGCAAGTTGGACAAGCTCCTGAACTAATGGCCATAGGAATGAATCCAGATCTCGAGGTTTCTTTGGCCCGGGAATCACTCCGACGGAAATGATATTCTTTTCGAGATCATTTTTCCGGAGGAGGAGGTTATAGTTGAACGAATAAGCGGCCATGCTGTCTTAGTATGAGCTTGAATGGCCCAAAACCATCCGTGGACAAACCAAGCGCGACATCGCGGGGATCGGAGAAGAAGAAATAGCAGCTCTTCACCTGCAATCGTGACAAATGATTCCCGGAGTGAGCGATAATGAGCTCCGTCAAATATATCGGTCGTTTTTCCCGGGTTGTGGTGATGATTGGACTGATACTGCATCTTCCTCGCATAAGAGGAGTTCACAACCATTGCGCGGAGACAAGGAATGATGGGGAGGTACTCGAAATATGACTGAGGCTTTCCATCCGCTTTATAGTGTTCAGTCCCGCAGTGTGGACACCGTAGTAGCGTTTTGTATGGGCCAGTAAAACATATGCACGACAAAGGACAGCAGTCGTAGCAGACAGACTGGAAGCCAGAGAGAAACTGTATGCGAGTTGCTATGTTCTTTAATGTAGCCAGCGAAGCTTGAGGAAAAACGAAAGGCAGTTATTGAACGCTTTGTCTGTGAGACCCTCTTCAAGTTTGAAAGTATATGCTCACAGGAGCAACAGGTCCTTTCATCGATAAATTCACCCTCTAAAGCAATGTCAGGTTATTGGTAAAGGGATAAATCAAGTGGACGCACCGATTTGCAGCCTCTCTCAGAAATGCTTCACTGCGAGATCCCACACCGAAAGCCCCTCTTGTCCTGGCTCTGATGCTACCCATCCTTCATCGTCTTCAGAGAAATCCCCCCTCAGATTCATTGTCAAGAATCCTTCGTCCTCTGTAAGCCCATCCTCTTTGTCACTCTCTCATCCTCACTCAACCACAGCGCGGTTAGACCCCACGCTCCCAGATAATTCGATCGGCGTGCTGGCATGCAACAGAAGTTGAGATGCTGACAGACCATAGCTTCGTGTTGCATCATTGCACTTGCTGAGCACGTTCCACCAAACCCATCCTGGCCGAGCATCTGCAAGGGTCTTGAGGAAGATCCCGGTACGGGGTCATTGGGTTCTGCCGTAGGAAGAGCTGCTGCGGACCGCTGCATGGGAGAAACCAGATAGAAGGTGTGGAATAAAAAGAGGAAGAAAAATATTAGGAAAGGGACGGCACTAATGGTCGACCAACCAAGATTTGTTTGGCAGAAGGTTGAGAGGACTTCTTCCGTCGGGTCTTGGTCCGCTTGCGATCCAGTTTCAGTTCCTGGTTCTGTGGAAGGATGCCCATC